>CAMAPF010000194.1:0-268911 GCA_945859915.1 Cuscuta epithymum
CTTCACCCCCAAAGATGAAAGATGAATGAGCAACAGTATTTTTTTTAACCCCAGGGGGGGGTTGGGGGACACATGGTATAGAGCGCTGAAACTGCTTCCGTGGAGTTTCGAAATGAGCAACACTAAAAATAAGGCAACTCACCTAGTTGCTCAAGGGTATAAAATTCGTTTTCAGTGCCATCACCCCATCCCAACAATGCAAGGTAATTCACCATAGCCTGAGGCAAATAACCCATCTCCTTGAACTGGTAAAAGAAGAAAAGAAAGACATTGGTAAATTGGTAATACAATTCATCTTAAGTGTCCAAAAATGAAAGATCCATCTCAAAAAGTATAAAATTGAAAAACAAACTCAAAAAGTATATGAAAAACAAACTGAAATGATATATAAACCAGCTACCTGACCCACTGAAGTTTGCACCATGTCGTTTTGAGAGTTTGCTTCTATCAGGGGCAAGAATCAAAGAAACATGTGCAAAGGAACAAAGGAAGGCATTGGGAATCCAAGGGACTGAAACATGGTGACATTGATGTTATAAAAATCCTCACCCTCAATGTAAGAAAAAAATGGAAAATAGTAAGAGCAGCAGGTGGAACTTTAGAAGATGAAGTACCTTATATATTAAAGCTTGTCTCAGTTGTGTTGGGTAAATGTTCTTCTGCTCTGAAACATCAAGAGTAGTGAGGATCAGTTAAGTAATATGCACTGAGGTGTTTACTTCTAAAGCACAGTCACTCATTTACCTTATGACGTGTGAAATAGCCATGGTAGCATCATCAACAGTGACACAAAAATTGTAAACGGGTTGTCCATTACTTCTCATGATAACAAAATCCCCAAGAGTGTCCAGATTCCAACTTACCTTCATGATGCCACAAACGAAATTATAATCCACCATAGAAAGAATCAAGTTGCAGTTCAAAGAGTAGCTCTTTTGTATGGTACAAGATGTGATTCCAGATGTAAAAAGGAACAATCAAGCATAAGACGGTAAGAGTCAGGAGAGTGGTATAGCTTTATAATGTCCGGCCATGTTCCTCGTTTATTTTCTTGCATTACATCACTCTTGCATCTCTTTTAAAAAGATGGAAGCACCTATCCTCACTATTCATGGTACCTGTTTCCCTATAGATGCAAATAATACTCCAAAAAAGTAACAACTCTCCTGGAAACAAAACCAAACTGCCACTCCCAAGATTTCTATTTTGGTAAAATATTTATTAACTGATAGAACCCCATTTCTGTTCAAAAAAATATAAAAAAAATTCGCTTTTGTGTAAAAAAAACTCACTTAATCAGTAATATCTGTCTCATAACCACACAGTCCACACTTCTTTTGGTATAATACTACGGGCTGAAAAAAAAACATATAGAGGATATTGACGGAGCCATGGTGTAACAGCAGTTTTAGAAAATAACAAACCTCACCACGGATGAGGTCATCAATTTTCAGCCTCCCTTCACTAGGTACTCGAAACCGATATGTATAAGGGGTCCCCTTTTTCATCTCCTCTTGCACTTCCTCCTCTGTGGCTCTTGCCCACTTTCCTGTATATACTGGAGGCAGCTGCTTCAATTTTGCAATCTCTTTCATTTTCTCCAGTTCCTACTACATTTAAGCATATGGTGGTAGATAAAAACAAAGAGCAATAACAAAAACTAAAAAAATGTCAAAATGAGAAAAACAAATTGATGGTGATGAACCCATATGCCTATGCATAATCACCTCATTGGAGCAGAAACAACGATAAACATGGCCAGATTGTAAAAGTTTTTCAGCATACTCCTTGTAAAGGGCATTCCTCTCAGACTGCCTATATGGTCCATAGCTTCCACCAATGCCAGGACCTGGCATCAATTCACCATGTAATTGCCACACAATGGAAAACTTTATAATAGATTGGAAATCTCCCACACAAAAAGCAAGAATTAGAAAGAAGAGTTTATGAATAGATAAGGGATATGTCAAAAAAAAGAAACAAAAGAAAGTAAGCAAATTCAATAATAATTTATCATTGTTGTTGTGGTTGTTGTTGGTTTTTTACTACGGAGTATTATTTATTCCGTTTTTAGCCTATTGACTTATGCTGATGGTAAAATGGGTAGACAACCACCATTGGTGTTTCAAAAAGAGAAAAGCTTCAATTTTGCCATTTAAAGTAGCTGGAACTTGCACACCAATATGAGCAGCTTAGTTTTGACAGAAGATTAGAGACCGAACCTTCATCCCACTCAAGACCAAGCCAAGAAAGATCAGAAAGCACGGCTTCCTCAGATTCCTTTGTTGATCTTTCCAAGTCAGTATCTTCAATTCGGAGGATAAACTTTCCCCCCTTGGACCTGTCACAATAGCTCAATTACAATTGACACTGAATTAGCCATTGCCGAATATATGGTGTTCTCTTATTGACCTGGCAAATAGGTAGTTGAAAAGGGCAGTTCTTGCTCCTCCAACGTGGAGGTTCCCAGTAGGAGATGGCGCAAAACGAACACGAACTTCTTCTCCTTTTGTCTTCTTCAGAGCAGCGCAGGATTCAGTAGCTGAAGCGGAGACTGAGAATGATCTCTTCGCGAAGCAGAGACTCCGCTGGCCGTTTCGACTGCCATTTCTGCAATAGAGTGATGATTGGCGAAGCATGGGAGGAGCCACCTCCATTCGAATCAGGCTCATTCTTACCATATGAAGCATGGACAAGGCCGAACCTGGGGTGAAATCGATCGTCCGGCTCAGTAAAGCTCCGGCACGAGTAGACACTAGTTGGCCTAAGGTTGACCGGGTAAAAAGTTCAAAGGGAAGAGGGCGGAGAATGGTGAAGACGAACAGAGACGAAGCCACGAGGGGTTAAGTAAGTATATTGTACAACAGGGATGTACCATACAACCCCACAAGTACCGGGGCCCAAGGAAAAATAGCAAAATATGGAGTAATTCGGTAGCATTTTTGTAATTAATGTGAAAATCATGTTTTCTGCTAAATGAGCATTAAGGTATTGTTAATGAGCAATAATCCAATTTTAATGAGTATTAAGCGTCTACTAACGAGCACCATGTTATTACAAGAAAACTGATATCACAACTAAAAAACGGTGACATTTTCGTAATTTCAGTGAAAATCGCGGTTTTCGTTAGATGAGCATTAATGCACTTCTAATGAGCATCAAACCTATTGTGTTGAGTATTGAGAGTCTAATATTGAACATCGTGATCTATGATTCATATCTTTTAATTCACTTTCGTTTTCTTATGTTTTTCTTTTTATGAAAACCATTAAATTATATCTATAATCAACCATTATGAATTCCAATATGATAATTTAATTTAATATTGCACTTCTTAAATATGCATTGATATGAAAATCATACGTTCTACTAGTTGAATATCAATACATTTTCATTGAGAATTAAGCCTAATCTATTGAGTATTAAAAATCTGCAATTGAGTATTATGGTCTCTGTTACCATGTCTTCTATTTCACTTACATTTTAAAATGAGCATAATGTTGTACCAAATGAGCATACATGACCTACAAAATGAGTATCGGAAAATTCAAAACATTATTTGAAAGAGTAAGTCTTGGTGTACACGTTTTTATACCCATCAGTACACGCATGTGTCTGTGAGAGTTATTTTTTGTCTGTGAAACGCAGTCCACAGACAAAAGCTGGCTTGTTTTGTCTGTGGAAAATTTCACAGACAAAACAAGCCAACTTATGTCTGTGGACTGTGCTTCACAAACAAAAAAAGACTCTCACAGACACATGCGTGTACTGATGGGTATAAAAACGTGTACAAAAGGAAATATCCTATTTGAAATCACTAATCTGCTCAAATCCTCATTTGTCTATGCTCATTTGAGCATTAAAACATCTTCATTGAGTATCGTGTTTTCTGATATTGAACATTGAGATTATGTGAGCAAACTCTAATCTGATCTTGTGGATTTTGTCGGCATTGATATGACATTTTAAAATGATCATAACACAAGTACCGGATGAGTATACATAATTTAGAAAATGAGTATCGAAAAATTCAAAAACTCATTTAAAATCTGATTTAAGTTATTAAGAAAAGTTGAGCATTACACCAATATGCATGGATATAAAATTTTAAATGAGTATTCCACTAATAGTAAATGAGCATACATAACTTATGAAATGAACATCGAAAAATTAAAAAACTCATTTAAAATATCTAGTATGCTCAAATATATATTAATGTGTGCATGCTCAATTAAGATAAAATCATCCAAATTTGTGTATGAATATAAGGACGTTGATGATGGTGTAGGAGTAGGAATTTGTGGTTTAAAGAAAAAATCATCTCAATTGGTTTGTGTAGACGGCAGAGGACTATCCATAGGTTTTGTAATCATTTTGTCTTCAACGAAGACATTTTTAGGGATCTTTTCTGCAAATAACCAAACATCTTTAGTAATTCGAACCAGCTAAGGCAGATCCGTCAACTTCGCTACAAACTTAGCGACATAAGCTTGTTCTTCAAATCCGACAACAACTTTCTAAAGCTTTTGCGGCATCGTCCGGAGAATAGAAAGATCGAAGTTCAGCTTGCAAATCGCTTATCTCCATGGCTCTAGAAGTCGGTGCTGCAGCAGACCGCCCAGCGTTATAGTCTCGATCGTATTCCCTGCACTTCATGTACTCCCTGTTAGTTAACAACCTCAAGAGTCCAGTATATTACAAAAATACTCAGTTGTATCATGCTCAAGGTACAACCGGCTGTAGGATATAATTTACCCGAGGGGTTGTGCACTTGTTTCTACTCTCCAAAAAAACTATTTTTTGTGATTTTTAAAAAGTGTTTAATACTCACTCCCTTCTCTAATACTTGTCGGTAAATTCCATCATACAGCCGGCTGCACCGTGCCCACGGTACAACCGGCCTTTTAGTTCGCTAATCACAGGCGTTGGGCTTACATCGCAGTTCGCATGCGTCCATGGGCTTCCATCGCAGATCATTCTCGTTCTTCGCGCGCCGCCTACGCAGATGACGATTCTGGACAGCCGCAACCTCCAACACGAGCGCAACACCGCCTGGAGCAGTGGCGCCTCCTGGTGTATAGCCCTAGTTGCTTCTTCTCCCTCTTTCTTGCTCTGGCCTTTTCCTTTTTCTCTTTTTCTGACCTAAGTGTGGTGATTGAGTTTGGTCACTAGCTTGTTGGCCGTAGTTTAGAGAAAATTAAGTTGTACGTAATTCTTCAGATATGAGCATAACAAATGAAATTATGAGCATAGTAGAAATTTCAAATGAGTTTTCTGAATGCTCATTTCGTAATTTATGTATGCTCATTTGATATATGTGCAATACTCATTGTAAAATGTCACATTCATGGATATTTCAAAATGAGATTTATGTTAAACTTAAATGAGTATAACACCCAAATGGATGAGCACACACAAATGAGTTTTTTAATATTTTGATACTCATTTTGTAAGTTATGTGCGTGTGCTCATTTGGTACTGTTTTATGCTCATTTTAAAAGGTTGCACATGTTAACTTATCATAATCTAGGTTTACATATTGAAATTAAATGGACTTGATTATAGACATAATTTAAGACTTTAATAAACGAAAAAATAATAAACAAAATTTGATATATGAGGAATGAAGTAGATATCACTAATGCTCACCGTTATGCTCCTAATACTCAAAAGAACATCCTGATGCTCATCAAAATTGATTCAATGCTCATTTAAGAGAATCCGAGATTTTCACCAAAATTACAAGTTTGCCGCCACCTGTACGGCTGGCACCATACAGCCGGTTGTACTATATACGCTTCCAATACTTGTCCCTCTTTCCATTTTGGGATGTTCTCTAATAGATGTTTCTCTTTCCATTTTTAGAAAGTTTTATCAATAAATATACTTATATACCATCATTCTTTTTCCTACTTTTTCATTCTTTTTCCTATTTTTTCATTTAAACACAACTCACTACACTCTTTACACTACCCCTGTTATTTTCCTCTTAAAACTTGTGCCAAACACTATAATGACATCTAATAGAGAACAGAGGGAGTACTCCGTAGCAAAAGTGGTAGTTTTCTTTTAAATAAAAGTGATCGTAGCAAAAATACTCGCTCTCTTCTTTATTATCCGTCCCGCTAGCCTTGGGCACGGGTTTTAATAGTAAAGTAGTAGAGTAAATATAGAGTGTGTAAGATAAATGATAAAGTAGGAAAGAAGGTATATTAGAAAGAGTAAAGTGATGATAAAGTAGGAAATAGAGTGTATTAAGTACAGTAAAGTGATGATAAAGTATGAAAGAGAAAGTAATTTGTAAAAAGTAAGTGAGGTAAAAATAATAAAAGTGAGGGTATTTTAACAAAAACTTTCCTTAAATGGAAAGGAGGACAAATAAAAAACATGCCAAAATGAAATAAGAGAAAGAAAATAATGAACGGAGGGAGTATGAAAGTTGGAGTTTTTTTATTAAAAGAATGATCTTTGACTTAGTTTTTTTATTAAAGTACAAAGTTCCCTTTTTCATTTAGTAAAAAAATGTGGGTGGAGATGAATTCATCTTTCACGCACATATAGCACTACAAATTAACACCATCAATTTTCCTCAATACATGTTCTTCAATTCTTCATTTGTTTTTACCTTTTAGGATCACGCATTTGACGAAAAAGTTAATTTAGAAAGTTCAGACAAAATCCATTTAGAAAACATCCATTTACAGGTTGGAACTTTCAATTTTAAGGCTATGTTTGCTATTGCTTAACTTTTTTAGAAGTGCTTTTGTAAAGTGATTTTTGAGAAAGTGATTAATGATAAAAGTTGGGAGTGTTTTAGAGTAGAAGTGATTAAAGTGTAAAAGTTAAAGTTGGAATGTTTGGTAAAAAAGTGATTGTGAAATTATATGTTTCCTGAAAATACAAAATTATCCTTCCCTCATTATTCATGCTCACCAGCCTCACCTTCATACAACAACTGTAATACTCCGTATAACGTCACCCTCCCTGCGAGTCTGCGACAAAGCTTTCAATTCTCATACGCACTGTTCCTGATTTCTAATTTCTTTTGTATGTGTATTTCAACAACAAAAAACGAAATCTAACCCTCTGCTATAACAACAAAATCGATTACAGTAGGTTGCAGCACTACAAATAGTGAACAAATGCAATTTGGATTCTTCCCCTTCCCCAAATAGTCGGCATAGTCTGGAGAGAACACCCTCCCTCCGGCAAACTCGTTTCTTCCTCAGGCTTATTACTGTGGAGAGAGCACCCATCATTAACTGCTAGAAAATTGTTTTAATTTTGGGTGAACGGAAAAGCTCCACAAATTTATTCAGTTCCAGCAATCCTCCAAAAACATTCCCCAATTTTTGCAGATGGGGATGTGTGACACAGAGACGGAGAAGATAAAGAAATTGAGGGGATGCTGCGACAGGGTGATGTTTGAGAAGACGGAGAAGACAGACATCAGAGATGCTTGAGAAGGGTAGGGTTGGATATAAGGGGAAAAGTGATGGAATAAATTTGTATTTATTTACCATAAACCCAAAAAAGCAGATAGAAGCATGGTGAAAGGTGCTTCCAGCTTTTACCATAGAATCACTTTTATTTAAGTTGAATCTATTCTTTGCAAACACTCAAATAGCTTTTTTTTAATAAAAAAAGTCGAAAGTGCTTCTCAAAAGCAAAGGAAAACACTGCCTAAGATTACTCTCCTCATGCTTCGAGTGGATGAATTAAGAATTGAAAATTCAGAACTCCATTTCATTGAAACTTGACCCGAGCAAATGAACTATGAGGGATCTTCAATTTTCAATTTAAAACGGGGACTTCCAACCTCGCTTAGCTGCGGCACAGATTTAGGGAGAAGACATGAAGGATTGGGTTTTTATGGATGGGAAGAAACTTCTTTCATCGTCGATGAGTGATACGAGGGAGGGGAAGGACATCTACTTTAGTAGTAATAAAGTAGAATCATTTCAATTGAAATTGATTTCTACCTAAATTGCAATTGAGTTCAATCATTAGAATTGATAATTTTTAGATTTTGCCCAAAATTGTTGCAATTTAAACTAATACAACTTTCCCTCCTGATTTTAGACTCCGGCATGCTTGCTTCAATCACGGGAGAAACTTATCAGATAAATACGGTAGAGAGTGACTTCAGTTTAAATTAGTTTTGAGGTATTTTTTAAAAGGCTAATCAATAGCCGTAAAAATTGCTAGGCACACACCACTATTAAGTAGATTAATTTGAATAGATTAGTAATAGGTAGATTATTAGTTTAAATAAGTTTAGATTTAAATTAATTCAGTAATATTTTATTGCCCATATCTCATTGCGCATTACATATAGTACTCCATCACTACTATTAAGCATATGTGTTCTACTAGATAGTTCAATATCATTAATTGTTCCAATTTTTATTATTATTCTTATCAACCTAATATTGCGTATAAGAAAATAAAAATACGGTTGGTGGAGTTTTTAGGTTCAAAAATTTTCTTAAGTAGATCCAAATTCTAAAATAAATATATTGGGATTCAATTTAATTTAATTTATATATGCAATATTGGTGTCATATGTAAGATAATTAAATGTTATGAATTTTGATATATTTTTTTTTTGTAAAAACTAGATTATAAATAATAAAAAAGTTAAAGGAACTTAAGAAAGAGAGTTTTTTTAGTTTTGGTCCATGAAGTGATTTGATTTGCTAGCTATTCCTGTTTGCTAAGCTTTGTTCCTGATTTCAAATTTTAAGAGAAAATTGTCAAGTGAGTTGACGTCTTTGGTGCTCTTTGGTTAATTACGGTTCATTCTGATAGTATTTTGATAAATAGTTTTAATGGACCCTAATTTTGTAAATATCTTTTTATTTATCATTATTTTTGAAACAAACTCATCAAGCATACTAAATCTTAAGTTATCAATAAGTACCAAAAACTAATTATAAAATGTTATCCTAAATAAACAAGAGAACATATTAGTATAAGAATACCCAGATTCTAGCAAATAGATGATATTGAGCATGAAAATTGTACATTGATTATAACAAGCGCAATTCTTTTCAGTAATTTATTTAACTGGCTTTCTAATTGAATTTTAAGATGAGTATTTGTGGACATAATATGTACTTCATGCAGAGCATTTCCTCAAATTTTATACAGAAACTCCACCAGAAACCACCTCAAACGGCAGGACGGTTCTGGTCAGGAGCTCCTGAAAGGCACGATACTCTATGTGTGTGTGATATGAGATCATATAAAACGTGCTCTCAACTTACAAAAAAATGCAAATATTTAAGGTGCATTGGATTTAAAGCTCTAAGGGCCGAAAAATACACGGTGACATTTTGTTAAATAAACCAATTTTTCTTGATGCAACATTTTCAATGTTAATATGCAATTGTTTATTTCATCACAGAATAATATGCAACACTTCGAACTTCGATATTCAATACAAATCACGTAAAGAATTGAAGCATCATACAAATTTTGGACAATAAACGCTCTTTGTACACTATATGACGTACTCCACTACATGTTTTTTTTATATTACTACACTACACTACAGATCTGACTCTTGTGTGTGTTACATGACTACACTACATGTTTTTTTATATTACTCAAATAATTTTCCCTCATCTTTATAGCAATTTGGCAGTTTATCTAGATTTCTGCTACCCCCAAAGTGCGTGGTAGAAATTTAAAGACAAAGACGAACTGACGAAGTCTTCACAAAATATGTTTAGGTTGATTTAAAGATCAAGTTTCAAGAAATTTTAATCATTTCAAGGAGGAGTAGCACATTCATTTTTATTTTATTCCCACTTTATCAAATCATTATCAATCACATAACTTTACCTTTTTTTTTAAAGCCACACCATTCCATTCCGTCCCTATATTAGGGGAGGGAGGTAGTATCATTTACTTAAGATCAGAATGGAAAGCTAGACCTAAATGGAGTTAATGATACAATGACCTTTATATAATCTTAAATTAAATAATCCCATATAATAGGATTGCAAAGTTAAAGCTTATATTAGGTAAGAGAAAGATTATAGTAGTCCAGTGACTCATGTGAGATTTCGTTGAATTATGGTGGATGGAAAACTAAAAAACATCCCTCAATACACGGATGAGAAAAAAATTGCATTTAGAGATTAAATCCTGAACAAAGAAAATGTGAAATCCTTTGGTGGAATTTTTTTCAGATTTTAAAGTAGACGTACAGCGTACTTCTTATTTCCTATTCAAAATTTAGAATAAAATCAATAAATACTAGATAGGTCCTTGAATTCTATTTTTCGGTTATTGTCAAAATCAGGGGGGATGTCAGAAAATATAGCTGTAAAACATAAATAAGGTGTTAGGTATGTGAGACAACTTGATAAATCAATATGAGACATTCGTTAAAACTTTAATTTTATTTTTATGGGCGAGATTAGTCCATAATCAATCGTGATTCGTGATGTTTAAGGCATGAGTGAAAGGTACTATGGTTGAGGACTTGAGGTATTAATAGTGCAGAGTTTAAAAATTAAAGTAAAATAGGGCACGCGTAAACATATAATGAAATTATGATGTTTGTGTAGATCGAACCTATAAAATTCAAATAATAAGACTCCAAAACATTATACTTACTACCTCCGTCCCAAATTGATTTGCAAATTTGACTTTTCTGGGTAAAACAGTTTCATTTTATTCGCTTAATTAAGATGTCAATTTTTAATTATATTCTAATTTGGAGTTTACAACTTTGAAGAGATTTGAATGTAGCTTCTGAATATATGAATTTTAAATATTAAAAATTAAATTAATTATCGATACGGAGCATTGACTTTTATTATTGGTTGACAAAAAAATGTTGACTTTGCAAAACAATTTGGGAGTATATGTGATTGGATTGGATAACATCACTTCTATAATCCTTTTTGTGATAAAGTCTGAACATGGTTTGTCACTAATTAAAGAAACTAGACTAACATTACATTTGTTGTTAATATTGATTTCTAAACATGCAATATTAAATCAAACATCCTGATATACTTCATTTCACTTGAGCCATTAGCACCTAGAGTATGTTTGATATAATTGAAAATTAGAACATTTTAATAATTTGTTATATACTTATATGTATATACTCCGTATATTGTTACAATCAATGATGACTAAAATAAGCTATTAATTGAATATAGTTTCGTGAAATTGGTTGTAGCCTGTAGGTAGTTTTTTTTGGAAGCACGGAAAATCAAGTTCATATGATATAAAAGAGTACACAACATCTTATGGAAAAGAAATAAACCGATGAAAATGATCATATCCATCAAATTTCCAATTCTCAACCAAGACTACAAACTTATCTCTATAAAAAGGGAGAATGTTGAATTGGCAAACATACTAAAACTTTATAAACAATTAAAATTTCTAAAATAGTTTGAAATCTTAGGTTCCCAGATTAACTCTTGAACCACACTATGACATTCTTTTCCAAGGAGCAGTCTTAGATATAATATAGCTCACACTTAAAAAAAAACAAATTGATGGATCTACAAATATATGGACATAAACCTCACCTAATTATTCAAGGAAATATTCCCATTGATTAATTTGTTAAAATAAATAAAAACTCTTATATTACACATTTATCAGATAGAAGTCCAATTGATAAAATAACATATAGAATATCAATGTCTGATTGAATAAAATTGTGGAAAAAATATTGAACTACTGGATCCTCTGCTTCATGAATATAGGGAAGATAGATCACATGTTACAATGAAAGAAGTAAAACTTACGTAATTGAAACACAATATTGCTACACAAGAGCAACTCCCAAACAGATTGACTACGTACATGCAACCTTGATGAGTGACCATGTTAGGTGAAGCTCCACTCCAAACCCTGAACCTTTCTTTTCTAACATGGACTCCACAAGTGCAACTGCATAGAGTGATGACTGATATTGAGAGTTACTACTTTGTTGCTCTCAACCTGAAATGGATGCAACTTGGAGAATATTGTCACGATATCGAGATGTCTCTGAAGAGGCGATTCACTGAATTTGAAGAGCGAGACAAGGATTTTGAGTCCAAAATAGTTAAATCCAGAGAGTTGTTGGAAAAGTGTGAAGTAATTGCTTTATCTAAAGAGAAAGCTTTTCTATTTGTACTATTGCTCTCAGTAATTGTTATTTTACAATGCAGACTAGGGATGTTTTCTTTTGGATTGAAATTTGTTGGTCTGGTCTGTTTAAGTCTGGTCTGGTCTAGTCTGGTCTGGTCTGAACTGGTCTGGTCTGGTCTGGTAAACGTCTGGTCTCTGTGTATTTTATAACTATCCAAGTCTGGTCTGGTCTGGTCTGGTCTGGTCTGTTTAAGTCTGGTCTGGTCTGATCTGTTTAAGTCTGGTCTGGTCTAATCTGGTCTGGTCTGGTCTGAAACTGAAAACAGTCCAAAAGAAAACATCCTAGGAGTTCATTTCACCAACCAAAGGGGCGCAATTACAACAATTTGGACAATTGAGGGGTGACATTTACCATCTCAGAAATGGGGGTCTAGCATTTCAATATGCTGACTATTCCAGAGACTAAAGGTGTGATTTTTCTGTCATAAAAAAATCAAAAAAAGAAAAACTTATAGAGGCTATGCTCAATTATTGGTAATATATATATATATATATATATATATATATATATATATATATATATTGTGCAGGCTTTGGAGAATAAATTATTATGTTAGATTCATATTTATGTGTTAGCATGTAATTAAACTTACTCCAAATACATTTCATTATCCTAATGTTTATTTTTTCTTTTTGTAGTTTATCTTGCCCATTCACTACAAATAGTCAATGTTTCACTAGAATAAGATCCACAATATTTGAATGAATCTCCAACAAAGATGGATAAAATATTTTAATTCACTCTACAGATCAGAGGTTTTCCACCAAGACCATAAATATAATGTTGTCTATAGAAAAGTTTTACAAAATTAAGAAACAGTCTTTCCAAATTTTTATGTGCTTTTAGACATATTACGATGTTACAAAATGTATGATCTTTATTACTCCGTATTATTATTATTATTATCACAAATACACATCCTGGTGCTTTACGTACAAATAGGAATTAGTAACTTGATACAATAAAATATTATAAACATACAATATGAAAACTAAAAATATATACTATACGCAAGTTGCCCCGGGGCAACGTCCGGGTACAAAACTAGTTAACAGGATATACACCTGCATGTTGTAAATGAAGGATGTTTTCTTTTGGACCGAAATTTGCTGGTTTAGTCTGTTCTGAACTGGTCTAGTCTGGTATGATAAACGTCCGGTCTTTGTATATTTTATAATTACGGAAGTCTGGTCTAGGACTGAAAACAATCCAAAAAAAATCTGAAGTGTTCCTCCAAGTTCCATTTACTTACCAAATTACCAAGAAGCAGATAAAAGCAACCCAACAGCCCAATCTGATTACAAATAAGCAAAAGCTACGTTTGGCAAACACACATTTTGACTTTTTTTTTTTAATGAAAAAGCACAAAAGTACTTAAAAGAAGCTATTGCAAACACATCTGTAATTGATAGTATGGTTTGATTCGAAATATCATCAACCGTGGCTTGGCTGATTGTTGAACCCCTTCATGTTTTTACTTATAAATTAAATTACTAGAATTAAAAAAGAATGTCAACGCATTCGAAAAAAAAAAAACGATTTATTTCTATCAATAGACCTGTTAACGCTCCTAATGAGAGCGTAATTATTACTGGTGCCTTAGAGAGATTTTTTGTCCAAACATACAACCCAACCTTTTTTGTTTTTGTTTTATTCTTAAGATTCTTTGGGTTCCGAAATAATGAATTGAGTTTGTATCGAACTTAACGTGTCTCTCTTTCTCATAAAACTTAGAAAAATTATCCAAGATGAAAGGAAAAAAGAACAAAATGATAAATCAACAATCAAATCACAATAGGGTCGTAGAAATAAATGCAAGAATATTGACTTCCATAATCTTGTTGTTATTTTACTACGCAATAACTTGGGATTTAATCCCATATAAGGTTCAAGATAAATATGAGAAGCAGTAACCTTATTTCTTTATTCTTGGATAATCCCAAGAGGCATTTTTAATATAATTTGAAAAAAAAAACCTCAATAGTCTATTTGTTAGTCTTACCATTCTAAATTAAACAAAAAGATTCGCAAATAAAAGCTTATAATATTTTAGAACAATTCGAGAATGATAAAAATGAAACTCTTCCATTTGAACAGGAAAGAGCTATTCATCAAGTAAGTACAACAAGAGGTTTTCTAACAAGCCTTACAAAGAGCTCTAGAAACTCTAACTTGTTGACTAGAATCTTTTAGTCTAGTCTGATCTAATTCGGTCTGGTCTGGTAAATGTATGGTCTCTGTGTATTGTATAACTATTTAAGTCTGATATGGTCTGATCTGGTCTGAGACTGAAAATAATTCAAGTAAATTAAAACCATCTTACGTTGACAAAAAATTGCATAGAAATTTACACGACCCGTTAATTACATGATACAACTAGCTGTACCATGCACACGATACAACCAGATATTTTAACTTATACTTGATGTGTATATAGTTAGAATTAAATGAGTATTTGTATTATAAAGTTCACACATAATAAACAACTTTATGATAATACAATGATAATATAATTAAATGAATAAGTTGATTTGTAGCATATATATTACGTGTAAATCATGGTACTCAACTGCTCATTTCTTATACTCAATTATGCTATCAATACAGTGATTTGATAACAATGTCCATTTCTTATAAATGTAATACTCAGTACGTGTAAAATAAATTATCTTATTGTATGGTGAGCACTGTATAACCGAGTGTACGGTATAGGCTCTCTATACGACCCAACGGTGGTGGAGTCATATGATTACAAACAAAGTACACATAGAAATTCATATTGCGTATATAAAATCCATATGTAATTTTTTTTAAGAAATATAAAGTTTCAACTGTTGAAAGTTTGCAAACAGTTGTTTTAAAGAAATTCAAGTACTAAAATTAAGATCCCATGACTAATTTACATTTTCTTTTTTACATTTTTCAATTTTTTATTTAAAAATAAATTTGAAGTAACAATAAAAATTAAAATCCAAATTTATTTATTTTACATCGAAATGTTTGGCTTTTGAAATCACAATTATTGGCAAAAAAATTAAAAAAAATTGATATATAATAACAATAAAAGAAATACTTTAATTAAAAAACTTTGCTGGATAAATATAGTGATGATGCTTGAATTATAGCAAAACATGAATTGATTGACAGAAGACATATAAATTTGTGGAGAAATTGATTTATGAATTTGACAAAGCTGGATTAGGATTAGCCTAATACTCATTCATTTTTATCGAAGAGAGCTTAATTTTAAAGTGAATACTCATGATTATGATGTCACGCAAGTTTATATCAGTTGAAACTTGAAACTAGTTTGGTGGGCTTGACCGTTTTCAACTTATTTGTCTGGTAGGACAGTTAAAATAAGTATTTGGTATATATTTTTTATATCAAGAGCAAGTTTACTCATAACACCGTTTTGGATCAGATTGTTACTATCAACATATGTAAGGTAAAGTTCTTACACACATATATATCATTTTCTTTTCCCCCCGTTAAAATATGGGGCAGGGGCAGGGATTGCTACACCCGCCCTGTCCCCGTTATATATATAAACTCAAACATACATATATATATATATATACAAACATACATACACATTTAAATAATGTATAACCTTATTTAAGTAAATTATAGAGTACGGAGTATATAACAAACACATGCATATACATATAGACATATATAAATGTAAATATGTGTGGAATTGTGTATTAGTCATGATTAATGAATTAATAAATATTATATCATCATAATAATACGTAATAACTAAAAAATACTTGTCATAAATGTTATATGAGTTTTAAAAGTGAGAAAGTGAGTTAATAGAACACATATGCATATTTAAGTATAATATACTCCATATATAATTAATTGTATTCTAATTGATGAGAAATTTTTAACGACGTATATGATGATAATATGTTTACTTATATTTTTAATTTTCTTATTCAAATTAAAGAATCATTGAAAATTGACGGAATTATCTTTTATCAAACACGATTTTATCTTGCTTACTTCTTTTAGTGCTATATATATTTATATTTATCTTTAAAATGGGTTAAAAAATATGAAAATAAGATACTCCCTCTGTCCCATTTAAAGGTTCTCGTCCACTATTCTCCGATCAACGTGCATTGTTTTTAATCTTTTACTTTATATATCTAACTTTTATCAAATTAATTTTTTTTATCAGGTATTATAGATCTTTTAATATTGTTTCTGAATATATAAATTTTATCTACTAAAAATAATTCTACTAATGACATGGATCATTTAAATTTATGATCAGTCAAACATCGTAAGCCGTGTGAGAACCTCTAAATGGGACGGAGGGAGTAAATAAAATCTATATGGGGGCAACCGCGGGCACCCGTGGGGGACACCGGGGTGGGGCGGGTCTGGGAGTAGCGGGGGATGGGGGAAGCTTTTTAGACATGGGACGGGGGATGGGGGAGTGAACCCCCGCCCCAAACCAGGGCCGTTCCTTGTGTGAGGCTGCTGAGGCATTGGCCTCAGGGCCCCAAATATTTTAAAATTTTAGGGGCCCAATATTTTAGATATCTTCCTATTACATATACATAAATGTATTTTAATTATAAAAAAACTGACTTTGTTTTAACTTAGATTCTATCACTGCGGGCACATTAAAACTGAAATAGCGAGGTTACGAAGTGGAACTCAATACCGAGGCCGAACCAGGGCCGTGTTTTGTGTTCATTTTTTTTATGAATAGATTTTGAAGCCTTGATTTTTGAAATGTTAAAGCTTAAAAGTTTATGGGCCTAGTGATCTTGATTTGTTTCGCACAATGAAACCTCTATTTTTGTTTAATTGGAGATAAGAATAAGTAGTTCTTAGGGTTGATTTGAGATGCATTAATT
This sequence comes from Cuscuta epithymum, assembly GCA_945859915.1. NCBI lineage: Eukaryota > Viridiplantae > Streptophyta > Magnoliopsida > Solanales > Convolvulaceae > Cuscuta > Cuscuta epithymum. The sequence goes on from CAMAPF010000194.1 coordinate 17,050, forward strand.
GATCCATATGTTTAGAAAATTAAGTTTGAGCATAATTTTGGATATTTAAAATATTTGAGATGCAGAATTAAACCATTTTAGTTTTTTATATTTAAAATTTACATATTAAGTAGGTTATTTCTCTAATTTACTGACAAGAATGTACTATCTATTATTTAACACATTTATTTAACTAATATTAGGGTATGTCTCAAATAAACTAGGTAGTAAAAACTAATATTATCATATGAGTATATGATTTTAATAAGTTATGTTTTATTTATCTTTAGTATCATGCCTCCCACATGCATGTCCCGGTTTCAAAAGAGAAAAAGGACTCGGTCCGTCCAAAATCGAGCTGGAAATATTAGTAAGTACTCGGTCCGTCCCTGAAAAACTTTCAACTTTCCTTTTTTGGCGTCACAAAATAAACTTTCCTTTTTAGTAATGAATTTGTTTTTCACATCATTTCTTATACATTTTTCTATCATATGTACAATTCTCCATCATACAATACTCACTATCTTAATACACGTGCCATTTGTACCATGTAAGAAAAATTAGGGATGGATGGAGTACTTGAATTCGAACAAATGAGCCACTCTTCATTAATACTTTTGCGGCTAAAACTGTCCGATGAGTTGTACTTGATGAGTTATTTTTAATACATTTGGTATTGTTATATTATACTATGTATAATGTAAGATTTTTTAAATTATTTATTTTGTGATGTTAATCATTAATTAAAAAAAACTACACAAAATTGTAAATTATAGTGGCCTTTTTATGAAATTCGACTCAGGCTCTAGTTTAGGTAGGATCGGCACTGCCCCAAACCCGCCCCGTTGACATCCCTAGTTGGCTAGTTGGAACTCGAGAGTTGTAATTCAAAACCTAATTGGGATGCTAATTTGACTTCAAAAGATGTACTCCGTAATATCAATAGCTTAGTTGTATAATAGTCCCGTGCCGCCTATACTTGAGCTGAATCATATAGTCAAGTCTTGAACAATATTTTTCTTTTGAAATGCTCTTATCTTAAATTATTAATGTTCAAAACAACCTATCTAGGTTGAAAACTATGTCTGCAAGAGCCCAAATCAGCACATTGAGCCCAAACTACTATTGATGATCTACTTGAGATATTTTTTTTCAATCACGCATTCACGCTCCACGAATTAACCTAATGATATTATGCAAAAGACCATTTGGGATGATTCTCTAGCTATGTCCTTGAACTAATCGAGTCCAGAATAGACTTGACTCAATTTTAGGACAGAACTATTGTTCATTTGTGAGTCTGTGCCAATGTGCCATCATAAAAGTTCCACGTCTGCCACAGCTTGAGTATTAATTAGGGATGGACTGGAATAGTCAGCCCAATCCCAGGCCCAGGTACTATTTAGGCCCGGCCCAGTCCCAATAACTATGAGGGCGAGCTTCAGGCTCATTTTGGGCCCGGCACAACCCCAGGCCCGATTGCACAGTTTTTTTTAATTTATTGCTCAATCCCGTACCTGAGCCCTGCCTGACCCAGTACTGTTTAGGCCCAGCTCGGCCCGGTACTGGTACAAACCCGACCCGGTATCGAGCCTGAAATTTTTAGGCCCGAACCCATCCAGTCCGGGCCTGACCCAGTCCCGGTCCATCCCTTGTAATAATACTAACAAAAATTCTCTTTTTAGTATAAATAAATGAACCGCTAGGCATGGACTCGATTCGGGCCGCCCGCCCCGGGAACCAGCCCGGCCCGCTACATGTGCGGAACCAGCCCGGCCTGAGGGGGTAATAGGTTTCGGTTCCAGGTCATGAAAAGGGCGAACCGGCCCAGCCGGTCCGGGCCCGGTTCAGGCCTTTTTTTGGGTGTTTTTGGGTTTGGTGTGGGTGATTCCGAGGAATCCGAGGGGTTTGGGGGTGGGGAGGTGAGGTGGGGTTGAAATAAATAAGAAAACACACACACACACACAAAAAATTGAACAGGAACCGGCCCGGAACCGGTAGACTCCCGGGCTAGTCCCGAGCCTTACCCAAAACCATCCAAGCCCGGCCGGGCCCAGGCCCGAACCGGTCCCGGTCCACCCCTATGAACCGCCACATTTGTTTTCTCAGACTTGAATATTTGTTGTTTTCATCTGTTGGCTTATCCGTCAAATGACGACGCCTGTTGGTCTGTAGGAATGTCTAAATCAGACAAAAATGTAAAGCGAAAAATAAACCAACCATAGCAACCAAGTGACCAACCAAACAGAGTCTGTTTGTGTCAATAAAGACAACATTTTTTGTATTTGAAAAGGAGCAATTCCCTAAATACGAGTAAATAAAAGCAAAGTTGTGATAATATGAGTAAAAATCTAAATTTTCAAAATAGGAGTAATTTTGACTCAAAGCATATCTGGAAACTAGGGATCATTACATTTTATAAATTATAACACAAGACAGAAACTGCATGAGAAAACGTGAAATTGACCCCATAATAATAAATAATTATATATTAGTAATCAGCAAAAATTAAACCTCAGCTTGTGAGGAGGCAGAGAAAGCTGATGGCAATTCACCAAGAATTACAAATAAATTAAGATCTAAAACTCCTATTTGAAAAGCCTCTTAAAGTGATAGTATCTTCAATTGGAATTCTTACTTTCCAGCTTTGCCATAACTATCTCGCAGTGTAACTGTTCGATTAAACACCAACTTCTGAGAAGTCGAGTCCTTATCGACAGAAAAATAGCCTGCATTCACATAAATAAATTTAGCATACTTATGATATCATACTGTACTTTTTTACCCCACCCGGCCCGTTTCACTGGTTGAGACCAGTCATACGGTCTCATACTAGATTGTCTAGAAATTATGTTTAACTCTTCACACTTGAAGTTGTAATGAAAGGAGCAAGTTTGTAATAACAAACTAAAGAAGAAAATGTATAGTACACATTGTGAACACAGGCATGGAGGGAGCTAGAACATACCCAGCCTTTCGAATTGAAATTTGTCTCCAACTACAGCATTGAATAGCGAAGGAACCGCATATGCATTTGGCATCACAACTTTTGAGTGTGGATTAAAATCATCAAGCCAGTTATCAAGTTCGCCGGGATTCTGATAGCGAAAAACCCAGCAAACACAAAAAAAAGGAATTGGAAAAAATTAAAACAAAATAGAAGAGAATAATGGTACTCACAGATATAGATTTATAGATAGTTTAGCTCGGATTACTCTGATTAAAAAAATACTTCGTCCGGCACTGTGGGGGACAAAGAAAAGTGGGGCAGAAACAAAAGATGAGGGAATTGTGCAATTCACATTGGGTTTGTGATTCGTATATTTTACTCACTCCATCCCTAAAAACTTTGTCAACTTTCCTTATTTGACCAGATTGATATGTTTCCTTTTAACTAAGGAATTTGTGATTCCAGTTAATTCTCTGTCTAGTCTGCACAAACCTCAACCACACAGTTTTTACTTTATTAAATCTCGTGCTGGTCAAACTTGGCCAAGTTTAAGAACGGAGGGAGTAGATTATGCCGAGTGACATATATGTTGCGAATTGTGGTGTGAGACACTGTTTGGGACAAATAAAAAGAAAAAAATGGGACAAACTTTAAGGGACTGAAGGAATCATCAATATTATCAAAACATCAAATTTTACCTCTATTTTTTGTAGATTCTATAGATGTCCTAGAGCTCGTTTGGTGACCTTATTTTCGGCTTATCAACCTCGTAAGCAGACTTTTTCACCAAACACAAAACTTTTGATTTCGCACGATGAGTTGTGCGGTAATCAAAATAAGTAAGGTTGGAGTTACTTTTCTAGATGGATTGACTAAAGTTACTGTATACAACTATTTTAGCTATTTTTCATATAATTTTTCTTTGATTTATTAAAAAAAATTATTTTAGATATAATATTTTCAAAGTTTAGCAGAATCAGCCAATCCAGCCACTTCAAACAGAACTTGATAAATCTCAGCAGAATCAACCAATTTCAGTGTTACCAAATGGGCTACTAATGTGTCAATAATTATAATACTACCTCTGTCAACAAAAAAATCATGTTCAACCAACATTTACGCACCACTTTTAAAACGTGATGTACACATTTGTTAAATGGACAATTTTGCCACAATAAAAGAATTCTATTTGATTAAAAGGGATGTTTTAAAAAAACATTGAGATTAAATGTCATAAATTTAGTTAAATAAAAAATAAAGTGGCACAGATATATGTATTACTCATGATCTATGACAAATGTGACTTACCACAATTGAGATTTTGTATTGTGATGAAATACAATTTTATTTGGGAACAAAGAAAACATTAAATAATACTACTACTAATCTAGCTTTTGACGCCGCTTTTTCCAAAGTTCAGATCCATCTCAGGTTAGACAAAAATGGAGAAGTGGACTATGTTTGTGGGATATGGATGAAGTTTTTTAATCAAATAATAATAATACAATAAAAAGGCATGTGCATAGTTAGAGGAAACACAGTTGCTCACAAACCTCAGAAAGAAACAATTTCTCAAATAATCTCACTTCAGCCTTGAGTGGATGTACTCCAGGTGATGGATCAGCAACCCAATGAAGAACCCCCTGAATAGTATATTTAAGAAGCAAAGAGCTTAGAAGGAATTTTATTTCCAATAAACTCTGACAATAGTCTAAAACGCAAAAAAAAAATTGCAAATGTGTCATCTTGAAGCAACTCCACCTTTGGTTTGACAGTCTTTGATGGATCATACTCAGCTCGAAGCTCAATAACAGTCTCTTTATCATCACCAAGAACTACTTCTGTACACTTTACAGGAAAAGCATACCTGCAAAGCAGATAAGTTTCATAGTGGTGTTGATGTGTATTTATGTATGCAAGTGTGGCACTAAAACCTTCGACTAATTTAGATCAAGGTAATGGCACCTCAAAAGCACATATTTCCCAGGAGCAAGGCCATAATAATCTTTAGAGTCTTTCATCCTAAAATCAGAATGTTCAATGTATATAACATTGGAAAAGGGAACCTGCAAATAAAATACAAACTATGCAGGCTCAATTAAGAGATCAACATATACAAGACTCCACTGATTCTGAACTAATATATCGGGGGGAACAGATCAATTCAACCATCCAGGTAATGTCGGTCAGCCAGTCAGTCTTTACACGAGTATGGGTTTGGATGCCCAGCTACCTTGTAAAAAGATGAAGGGTCATCTGTTTGTGCATCAGGCCATCTCTTTGCATCAAGATCCAACACTAAGCCAGCTTCCATATTTGTTATGACCACCTGATATTAAACCCAATTACAACAAAAATAAGTACAATACATACACACACATCATCCGTGCTTACATACAAACATAAATAGATGCCTAAATAGGCACACCCTCTGCCCCAAAAATGGCCATATTTGATCAATGCAAACTAATTTTCATTTAGGATGCTTTTACTTGGGACTGGTTTCAGTCCTAGACCAGATCGGAATTAACCAGACCAGACCAGACTTCGCCAGTTGTAAAATACACATGAACCACACATCTATCAGACTAGACTAGAAAATTTAAGTCCAATTAAAAACATCCTTAATCTGCAAAAGGAGCATCATATATGTGCATATGATCCAACAAAAGTATGCAGTACTTGATTCGGTTTGTGATTCGAATTCGAAAATATGGATTCGAATTTGAATAAATAGAATACAAATACGAATCAAATATGTTTTTCGATTCGAATAGTTTTTTAAATGGATACAAATACAGAAATACTACCGGAGTATTATATTCGGTTCAAACAATATTTGAATATATTCGATTTATATATGAATATATATTCATACAACATATAATACTTCGTATAAACAACCACTACCTCTGTCCCATTTTATTTAGCCATCATTGACTTTTGTAGTCAATGATGATAAACTTTGGTTAATCGTTTTAAGATTTATATTTTAGTGAAAATTTTATATATTTTATACTTTTATGATTAAATTATGATATTATTTTTAACAAAGAACATTTTCATATCACTTTCATATTTTAAATACTTTTGTATATAAAGATATTATCAGTCAAAGTCTAGCATCTTTGACTGGAAAATTCAAAGATGACTAACTGAAATTAGATGAGTATAATGTAAACTAGTAGATACTTTGCATGTTTTATTTTGAATCATTTTTCTTAGTCATGAATTTTCAAAGTAGATTATTTTGGAATTACAATTCTCCATTTACTTATTTACAATGATATTATTTTTGACAATAGATATATTTCAATTTGTATGAAAAATATGCTATGGAATGGGGCAAAAAGGACAAACTACACATTATAATTTTTATTCACTTGAATTTGAATATTCGAATAGTATTTGAATTTGAGTATAGCAAACAAAGTGAATACAACAACATCCAACCAAACCTTAGTCTCAAAGTGAATAAGAATGTAAAATAATATTCGACCATTAAATGAATATGAATATTCAGTGATGTATACGAATACGGTTAATAATGTCAAGTATTCAGTTCAATTCAATTCGTTTACAACCCTAGCCAAAAGTAATAAAAATCATTGCATGAGTAAACATTGTTTTCTTTGGGTGGGGAGGGTAAGTTTAACAAATAACAGGACACATGCATGGCTGTGCAATTTACTTAAATACAAACCTTTAGTGGATTAAGGACAACCATTGCCCGAGGTGCTGTTCTGTTCAGTTCTTCTCTAATATGATACTCAAGGCGGTCCAAACGTATCAGGCTGTGGTCACTGCAGGAAAAGAACTCTCAGTACCGAAAGGATACAGAAAAAATTCATGTTTTAAATAAATAAATAAATAAATATTAAATGCATTCTCACATGCAAGATAATATGAACCTCACCTCCTGGTGATCCCAATTCCACGCACAAAATCATTAATTGCACTTGGAGTCACACCCCTACGACCCAAACCAGCTAGGGTCATCAGACGAGGATCATCCCATCCATCAACCCACTTTTCAGTTACAAGACGGTTTAACTAGAGAGAACAAAAAAGGTGGTCAATCACTAATAAATAAAAAGATGTTGTTCCGTGCTATGGGAGAGTAGAGACCAATTTAGGATTTGTTTGATTTAGGGGTTTCAAAGAGAAAGAGAGGGGTCTTGTTTATTTTCTGAATAATTTTTACATTTAGATGCTTGGAAATATTGTGAAGATAAAAGACTACAGATAAATTATCTAACTATCTAACTAATCATACAGTTAGTTTTAGTCAAACTAACAAATAGAGAAAAATTAGCAAAACCAAAATCAATCATCCTAACCAAAAAAGGCGTCAAAATATACCTTACGCAATTATGCAAAAATCTTCCTAACCAAACAAGCCCTTATAGATTCAAGTATACCTTACGCTTCGACATCACATTGTTAGTGATATTCAAACGTGAGTACTCCCACACAAAGGGTTTGTAGAGGCCTAGAGCATCCAACAGCCAGTAATATGAAGCACGACGGATCTCAAATTCAAGAGTACACAGCTACAAAAAAAATATACATTCCCAAAAAACAGATGGTCAACTATTACAACAAAATGATATCAACAGTTTCTTGATTCATAATGTGATGATAGTGTTCATAAAAGAGCTTATTTCATAGTGTGGGTATAATGCCATGTTATATCGACCATCACTGATGAAATGGCAAGTAACTTATAAATTGCCTAAATATCGCAGTCATTGGGTTAGGAATCACATTCCCATTATCATCACATGTTAAAATCAAACTCATAAATGAAAGCTTTTTAGAATGATAATTGCCAACATCATGTAATCCAAAATGAGGAACAGTAGGCTCCATATATATATATATATATATATATATATATATATATATATATATATATATATATATATATCTTAGACAATAAATTCAAGGATATTGTAACTCAATCAACCAAGTTATTATCAATTTAGAATTAAAGTAATTTTCCATCTTGTCAATGTTGTCATACTTGGGCAGATTTCATGCTTGACACATGTGCACATGTGGGTGGGTGTTTGCAAGCACATTCAAGCATTTAATTAAGCATTTGTCTGTTGGATGTACTCAAGTACATACAAACGCACACCCAGATAAGTATTGAAGTATTAAACACATGAAAATTCAAAAGAAAAATAGATGCATTGGGATATATCATGTTTCTTTAGAAGATCAAAGATATAACTTCCATTCGATATCAGAAATCTGATACACATCTAAATTGGGAAACTAAAAATGCTAACAAATTGAAAAGGTAACATTACGTACCGAATGAGTTACATTTTCAAGAGAATCGACTATGCAATGGGCGTAATCATAACTTGGATATATGCACCATTTATCCCCAGCATGTGGGTGTGGAGTGAACTTGAGACACGATTAAGCAAAAATCAAAATTAGATTATCAAAACTAACATTAACTTGCAGAAATTAAAATTTCATCCTAAGAATACTTGCCTTGATACGATAAGCAATCAAGTCATACATGTTTGGATTATCGCTTTGCATGTCCTGTTTCATACGTAGTGTTGCTTTGCCCTCTTCAATCATGCCACGCTTCATTTCATCAAACAGTCTTAAAGACTCTTCAATAGGCCGGTCCCTCCAAGGGCTGTTAATTTTTTTCTCCCTGAACTCTTTTACCTCTTCAGGTGTCTGAAATAGAAAGGTGGAACCAATCATGCACTCTTCTTCATATACTATTCCAAAAAAGGTTGGAGTGGATAATGATTATATCTATAGGCTTTGTGAGCATCTAAAGTTATATTTTAGAACCAACAAGCAGTACACTACAAAATTCAGAATTAAAAAAAAAAAAAAAAGAGGAAGAACACATACAGACAACTCCATAAAAACAAATACAGGATGCGGTGTTATGGATACATTAAACTTGCAAGGACATTATTTTTTAAAAAATAACCTGGTGATCAACATAAGCATGACCATTTTGTATCAAAGCCACTGCAAGCTCATAAAGTTCTTGAAAATAGTCACTAGTGTAAGTAATCTGCAAAAGGCTAGCCACAGTAAGAATACATAGCAAGCTATAAATCAACAGATTTGAGTTCAAATTTTACCTTAAAGGGTTCCCATCCCATCCATCTTACAATTTCTTCAATATGATCAATATACTCTTTCTTTTCAGCTTCCGGGTTGGTGTCATCATACCTAGAGAGACGGGAGATAAATTCATTGGCAAAAGCTGACAGAAAACTTCAGTAATACTTAACAAAGGAAAATCCTTTCTCTCTATTATTGTTATTTATTATTCATATGCCGATTTGTGTTAGCGGATCCCAAATGCTTTTGAGATTAAGGCTTGGATGTTGTTGTACTAATAAAAGAAAATAAAAATCTGGGGAAAAGAGAGACAGAGAAGAAACAAACAGAAAGCGAGTATGAGCAAATGGAATCTGAACCTCACCTCAAATAGCAGCATCCACCTCGTTCTTTTGCCAAGCCAAAATCAATAAACATTGCCTGTTTAATGAACAGATATTTACATTTAAAAGAAAAATGCAAGCGAATATCAAAAGGATATTTTAAAACGGCCATCACCTTTGCATGCCCTATGTGTAGATATCCGTTTGGCTCAGGAGGGAATCGTGTAAAAACTTTTCCACCAGTTGCTTTCAAATGTTTTTCAAGTAGTTCCTTTGTATTGCATACCCTACGAACAGGCCTGTCACTGAAGTATATTTCTGTATGCACCTGGAATAGATACAGAGATATTTACAGAAATAGAGCACTGTTTGTCACAGCTTAAAAACACTTTTGTGCTTTTTTGCTTAAAAAGCTAATAGTAGTTGAAATAGGTGCTTCTGCTTAACTTTAAGCGACTTAAGCTAAAAAGGTGTGATCAGGGAGTGTGCTTAAATCCGCTTTTCACCCTTTCTGTAATATTTTACGTATACACCAGAAATAACTTTCTTACCAAACAATCCGAATTCTACTTTTTTAAAATCACTTTTATTTCAAACCCTAAAAAATTAAACCACTTTTCACAAGCACATGCCAACACTACCAAAATGTCTAGGGAAAAAGAAGTTAATATGGCATGCAACATAGCTAAAGGTGCATGAAGTTAACATGTTGCCGACTACCATATTTATATCAAGGGAACCTCTATCACAACTATCACAATACTCTAAAGAGAAGGGGAATGTAGTTCACTAAAAGTTTAAGTATGTTCTTGGGAATAAGATCTCCTTTCAAGACAGAAAATATTCTTATAACAACAAAGGTACGATTACAAAGGAATGTGCATGCACCTACTACTTCAACACTTCAGCTACCTTGTAGTTTTCCTCTGGGGACGGGAAAATTGAAAATGGATTAACTTCATCCTCTAATGGACTTGATGCTGGCATCTCCTCTTTATTAGCCTTACACTGAGAAGGAGAAAGCACAATACGAGTAAGAAGGTGTTCTTTATGTTTATAAAGCTCCACATTTAGGGATCAAAATTTCAAAGTGAAGTAGCTTGAACCTCAACTTTAGCAGGCTTTTCTTTCTTCCTTTTGACAGGTTTCTCATCATCTTCAGCCGTTCTTTCACCAAGTAATGCAACTAATTTCGCATCTATGAGTTGCTGCGATGATAAACCAAACATTGCAGGTTTATAACAAATATGGAATTATAGCATAAAAAACCATGCCAAAGAGAATATTCATCACGCCTGAGACCATTAAAACCACAACACATTGCCAAGTTTCTCAAGTGAAATAGATACGAACATATTTCTATTGAAAATTTGATCACCTCAAGGTGTATCAGTTTTACATTTCTTGGCTGGCAAAAAATATTGGGGGAAATAGAATGCATCTCTGGACCAAAACAATTATGAACAAATGAACATAAATAAAGAGAATATTATTAGAGTAAACCAAAGCTTGACCATTTGAAGACAAAGTGTGTTAATAAAATAATAAGAACAAAGACATATGTGCAGAAATATTGAAGTAAGTTGGACCTAACTTTGATATTCTTAAAGTCCCAACCCCCACATCCCCCAAAGACAAGCCTAACAGAACTGGGAAGAAGTGAAAATAAAGAAACTTATTATTACCTTGACTATTTTAGGGTCTGCCCACGGCTGCCTCTTCCGGACGGCAGCAAAGAGTTCACCAACTACAGAGAAGGAAAAAGTAATCACATCATCTTGGAACTGGAAAATATACTAATGTAGTCAGAAATGTTACCCTACTTCAAAGAATCCATATACTACCATCTCTTAGGTAGCATGGAATGAAAAATAAACTACTTTAGTATGTGTTTATGAAATTGCATAAGTAAGAACATTGCTGCATCCTGCAGTGCTTCACATGTGGTATTATCACAACAATAAATACAAACCATTTATTCTGTACCGCAACTCCAGAATCTTAGGCTTGTTTTCTTCAAAAATATCATTAACAATGAGCTCTATGTCTTCCATGGACACTTCAACTCCTGTTAAAAAAAAACAGATATGAAATATTTCCAAAGAATATAGCAAGGACTATAAAGAGGAACTACAAGTAATGGTGGGTCAGATAACTAAATCAATGTAACTGGACCTTATAATGGAGAAATGGAGTAATAAGTAGGTATTCTGTTTCTCATTTCTCAGGAAATATTTAGTCTGTAAAGAAGAATACTAATGCAAAAGCTTGACAAAAATAACATAAGCGGTTTTCATACCAACACCACAAGCTTCCTCAAATTCATTGACCTTCAAAGTCTCAGAAGCATTAGACATAAGAAACCCGAATGCAGCGTCCAACTGAGCAGAGGTTTTAATCTGCAAGGATAAAGTTTTCAAGTTAATTAAGATGGAAGCCACGAAAATAATGAACATATTACTCTAACAGAACACAGAATTGAATGCTTCAACATCAATTGAAAAGGGAGTCAAACAGAACAGTATCCATTTGTGATGCCAGTTGGGGTAATGTTGATGTTTTACATTTACTGAGTTTAGCTGTAAATGAGAATAAAGAAAAAATGTACACCAAATTTCAAAACAAACAAAAACACTGAGCTACACACCTTAGATGAGACAATATACTTCAGCAATGTGGGGCGATGCACAAGAGCATTTGCTGGAAATTTCGTAGCAACCTAAAATGGGAGGAAAAGAAGTAGCAAATCTTGTGAATCCTTCGAAACTGTGCTAAAATAGTGAAAGATAATGAAAGCCTGGTTCATTCTTTAAAAGCTTGTATGGAGTACACTCATGTATCCAAAGAAATTAACTAACCACCTTGCTGATATAGCCTGTTTCTATCCAGCCTTTGTTTGGTAGAACTTATTACGTACTTTTTAAACTTATTTTAAACTACAGTTAAACAACAAGGATTGGCTGGTAAAAAAAGAGTTTCAAACTCATTGAAAGCTCTTATAAAATGCTGTAGGAGAGTTGCAATTTAGAAAAATTAGACTATTTATTAGATTCATTTTTATAGCCTTGTTATTTTAGAAAATATCAAGTTTTATCAATTCCTCATTAAAACAAAATCCAACTTTGTGTTTTTATACCTAGCAAATAATTTGATATCTGATTTATCCAAAAACTTTAACTGCACTAATAGTTTTTAGCTTTATGCCCGAGCTATAGCTTTTTAATTTCAGTTAATTTTCAGCTTTTTCCAAATTGGCCTTCTGAAGATAGCTCTAAATAATTTACTACACAAAAAATTGCTCTGTACATGTACAAAATGTTGTGCATCCACAATTGCAACTCTGCAGTTTATAAACATAATGAACATTCTTATAGAAGGTTACCTTTTGAACACAAAAAACATCAAAAATAAAATAGGCTAGCTTACCGTGTATAGAAGGTTTCCAGCAACTCTATCACATCCATGAGTAACAGCTGCCTGCAATTATCATTAAGATTTTTCTGTTCCTCTGACTTCATCAAAACTTCCCAAATTTTACATGCAGGCACAATTTTCTCATTGCAGTAAAGAATTAAAGGTCAAAAGACTTCAGTTTTTCTCTCATATGTGCTAGTTAAAAACTCACCCCTACCCAATTCTACATTAATCTTTGACTTTTCACAATAGCACTCCTGCTTTCTATATTCATCTCAATTCATAATAACAGTGTTTGTAATTAATTTATCCATCCCTGTCCCTAAGAATACACACAAGAAAGTCATTCCTGTTCAGAATCAGTCAACTACTTCTGCCAACGAGCCCTCTAGTTCAGCAGGAGTGGATATAGGAAGACGGGAATTGCTCAAGTACGGATTAGTCCATAGTACAGGACGTGTTTTTTCTTGATTTCTTTATTAGAATGCATATAAGAATATGTTAAACCACGCAAAATCTCAAAATGTACTACACTAATACAAACCAAATCAACCATTCCATGTATAGAACACTCCTTAGGAATTGAGTCATCAACTGTAAGCAATTACACAATCTGCTCAAACTCTTAACTGCATATACTAACTTTGGTTCCAGTTAGGAAAAGGCTCACTTCCCAGAAAGGAATTAACGAAGAGTAGCAATAAAACTAAAACAATACAGCCAAAGGTTGGCATCTAAAAGGGAGACTGTAATCTCATGGTGAAGGAATTTACCTCGTAGATTACAGCAGTAAGATTAGCGGTGACTTTGTTGTTTGCGACAGTGTTCTTGGCCGTCCGTTCATCCAAACCTATCTTCAGGAAGAGCTCCAAAGGGCTTTCGCCGCCACTTCCGTTATTCTCCGCCATTAATCTAATTCAAGACGATTAAAGACAAGTCAGTACTAATAGCTTTATATTAACAGTCTCGGCTTGACAGTATGGAGTCAGAATCTTCCAGCTATTGATTCTAAATAGATAAGTACTCCCTCCCCAATTTTCCTTTTATGTTTGTGTCCAAACAAATTGCTACTTTTCTTTCAAAGCAATGAATTTGTGGCTCCATAGTAGTCAATGGCGAGATATGCCGCGCGCCATATGCGCCATCGCCATGAAAAGGTGGTCGTCGCCATACCGCCATATGCATCATATGCGCCATTCGTATATGCACCATCGTCATGCGCCATAAAAAAATGCCTTTGAGCCATGGCGACCGCCATGCGCCATGGAAAAAGTGCGTGACTGTGTTCATTTCTCTCTTCTCTGCACAAATTTCTACCACACAATTTTTACTATTCTAATCACACCCAACATCAACTTGGCAAAGTTGAGTGGGGCGGAGTTAGTATATACTACGTACTTATTTACTTATTGAAAATAATTAATTAGTAGAAGGTTTTGTCATTTCCATTACTTGCTTGGTTAGGGTTTTCGGAGAAATTTGTATTACATGTACCCTCCAGTTATGGGTTAGGCAGAATTAGCAACTTTATAAAGTTAATTACATTATTATACATCAATAAATTTTGAAATAAGTACACAAATACGATTCATGGATTTACCATCGGAAAAGGTGGGCACCTATACCCTATATTACCTATAAGGGGTGTTCCCAGTGGCAGATCTTGGATATTTCTCCGTAATTTTGAAGTTTCAAATTTATTTTAAAAATTCTGGGTGTTCATATACCAGGGACAGATCTAGCTTTGTCATTGGGGGGGCAAAATTTAATTAAATAATGTATATTGGATAAAAAAAGTCAAAGTGTAATATAATAAGGTATATTTAACAACATTTATTTTCAAGTAAAAAATACTATTGATACAAAAAAATCAAAGACAAAAAAATACGATAGTATTAAGAGTTTTTGTCAAAGTAAAAAAAAAAACACTTTTACAACAGCAATTCTGGATGAGCTATCTTCATTAGCTCCTACTTCAACAGGGTTATAATATCTCTTTATTAACTTTATTGAAACCAATGAGATTACTAGTTACTTCACTAATACGTAGTACTAACAAACTAAATACTTACATGTTTACATTATTAATAACAAATTACAACCAAATTCATACTAATATAAATTAGAAATAATGACCCGTATAGTATCATTGGACTTTCAATTTACAAAAGTATGACCTTATTTTTATTTTCCAAAAAAGTATTCTTTTACTTAATGAAAACGTGCAGATCTCCGCATCTATTTCACCTTTCCAGCGGCTCCATCGCATAGGGAGACCAAACGATCGATCTCGCCCATCGCGCCTTGCTTCTCGCTTCCAGCGCAGAAAACGATGGAGGATGGCCATCGATCTTCCAGCGCCGGCGAGTGAATTGAAGACGAGGCCGCCGCCACCGTGTATATTCTCCTTTCTTCTTCTACACAAAATCTTGAGCTAGGGTTAGGGTGGCGGTCGGGAAATGGGCTGGCTGGTAGGGCCTGACCAGTAGGGTGAAGGGGGCTAGTGTTAGACCCCTAAGTTCTGAGGGTCTTTGACGGGTCAAGTTAGCCTTGGCTTGACTGCGGCATTGGGTGTGGCATCAAGGTTGTCCCTTAGTTCGTGAGCATCGGGTGTTGATTGACCGCGGCATGCAAGGTAGGGCCTTAGGCAAGCGTGGGGCAAGGCAACGGAGATGGCTTTGAGGAGCTAAGGCAAGTGACAGTTAGCTCGTGGGTGGCTTGGTTTAGGCCGCGGCATGGATGCTAGCATGAGTGGTCGCGACGTTTCGGGTTTACGCCGCGGCATGACTCAAGGCTGAAGGCGGTTGACGGTTATGGGGCGAACAGTCGCGACGGTTCGGGTTTACGCGCGGCATGAAGCAAACGGATGCACCAAGGGAGCGAACCGGTGGCATTGGCTGTGCGGCTTCAACTGTTGCCCAACGAAGAGACGCGTCCTTTAGCTATGGCAGTTGGCTTGTAACTGCCAGACCTGGCCGGTCCATAAATTGCGCCGCGGCATAACCACGAGTTTTGGAGGCAAGAGTGCGTGGCATTGCTTGTATTGTCCTTTGTATTATTTTGTGAGATTAATACATGGTTGGTCGTTGACCGTAAAGTGTTGTGTGTGCCTTGAGTATATTCTAAGTGTTCTAAGTGTCCCTAAACCTAAGTAAAACGGGTTTGTGAGTTAGGCTGACTATCTTAAGGGTTAAGATAGGCCGTACACGAGCGAAAATTCTAAGTCCAGAATTTCCCTGTGTAACAATTGGTATCAGAGCTGATGGCTGACGACAGCGCTTCGTTTATGGGCGACCAGGAGAGTCCGGACACCGCAAGGGTCTTTATTCAAAGCCTGATCGAGGATGCACTTAAGCCTGTGTTGGAGCGGCTTGAGATGGTGGAAGCCTCGAGGATGGAGTTTGAAAACGAGAATGAGATTCTCAAAACCGAGATTATGATTTTGAAGAAAGCCATGGCCACGGGCTCGCGCCCGGGTGTGGATGGCAGTTCTTCAAAAGTCAGGGTTCCGGAGCCGAAGTGTTTTGCTGGTGCCCGAAACGCAAAGGAACTAGAGAATTTCCTTTGGGACATGGAGGAATATTTCAAGGCTGCCAAAAGTCAGGCTCCTATGTACCTGTCCGAGGATGCTAAGCTTTGGTGGCGAGGCAGATCGGCGGATGATGTGGCTTCTGGAAGGCAAGGCATTGAGTCATGGGAAGGGCTCAAACGGGAATTGAAGGCACAATTCCTGCCACATAACGTTTCCTGGATGGCGCGGGAATCGTTGAAGAAACTGAAACATAGCGGTTCAATCCGTGAGTACGTGAAGGAGTTCTCCTCACTCATGTTAGACATTCAGAACATGAGTGACGAGGATAAACTCTTCAACTTCATGAGTGGCTTACAACCATGGGCGCAGGCCGAGTTGCGGAGACTGGCTGTGAAAGACTTACCCACGGCTATGGCTGAGGCGGAGAGTTTGGTTGACTTCAAGGCAACGGCCCCTCAAGGCAAAAAGGGGGACCACGGCAAGAAGGACCAGGCTGGCAAGGCAAAGCATGGTGGGAAAGACAAGTCTAAGAAGAAGGACTCGAAGTCTTCTTCTGATGGAGGAAAGAGGGACAAGTCCCAGTCCGGGTGTTGGACATGTGGCGGAGACCATTTTCAGCGTGATTGTCCCAAAGCCTCCAAGATAAATGCCATGGTTGAAGGGGAATCGAAGGACCAGGGTGCTGGCCCGTCCCATTGTAGCCCTCTTCAGTTGCTGACTGCTATGAACGAGAGACCCCAGCGGGTGGTTAACCGGGGGTTGATGTACGTCAATGTACAGATCAACGGTGTAGAGATCTTGGCGATGGTCGACACTGGTGCAAGTCATAACTTTGTTGCGGAAAGGTTGATTCCCAAGTTGCGACTTGAACTTGAGGAGAATAGTTCCAAGATGAAGACGGTGAATGCCGCGGCCAGAGATGTCACTGGTCGGGCAGATGTCTCACTCAAAGTCGGAGACTGGTTGGGAGTTTGTAGCCTAACAGTTCTGCCCCTGGATGACTTTGACCTGATCTTGGGGAACGAGTTTCTCCTTGCTGCAAGGGTGGCAGTGTTTCCCTATTTAGGAGGGATGATGATCAACGACGAAGAGAAGCCTGGCTTTGTGAGAGGCAGGTACGCAGATCAAGGTAAGGCAAAAGGGATTGCCGCATGCTCGGCTATGCAGATCAAGAAAGGCATGAAGCGTGGGTACGAGACGTATCTGGCTGTCATGATTGAGACCAAGGAAGGGATTTACCAAGATGTTCCGGAAAGAGTTGCTGACTTGTTGGAAGAGTTCAAAGATGTGATGCCACCGGAGTTGCCCAAGAAGTTGCCTCCTAGACGTGCTGTGGATCACAAGATTGAATTGGTTCCAGGAGCAAGGCCTCCTGCCCAGGCCCCTTATCGGATGTCCCCATCGGAGTTGGAAGAGTTGCGGTCCCAGTTGAACGAGTTGCTGGAGAGCGGCCTGTTGCAGCCTTCCAAGGCACCCTATGGCGCTCCAGTTCTGTTCCAGCGGAAGCATGATGGATCCCTCCGGATGTGTGCTGATTACCGAGCCTTGAACAAGGTCACTGTGAAGAACAAGTATCCAATACCGAACGCACAGGACTTGTTTGACAAGCTGTCAAAGGCTAGGGTTTTCACAAAGCTGGATTTGAGGGCGGGCTATTGGCAAGTCAGAATCAGTCCCGGAGATGAGGGTAAAACGACCATAGTCACTAGATATGGCTCCTATGAATTCCTTGTAATGCCGTTTGGGCTAACCAATGCCCCGGCTACTTTCTGCAACTTAATGAATGATGTTCTTTACGAGTATCTTGATTTGTTTGTCGTTGTGTATTTGGATGACATTGTGGTGTATTCGAACTCTGTTGAAGACCACATTGTGCATCTTAGAAAGGTCTTAACGCAACTGCGTAGGAACGAGTTGTATGTTAAGAAGGAAAAATGCGAGTTTTGCATGGGCCAGATTTCGTTCCTTGGGCACGTAATTAGCCAAGGAGAAATCAAAATGGATTCAAAGAAGGTTGAAGCCATTGTTGACTGGCCGGTCCCTAGGGATGTGGGACAGTTGAGATCGTTTCTTGGGTTAGCCAACTATTATCGGCGGTTCATTAGCGGCTATTCCAAAAGGGCAAACCCTTTGACGGATTTGACGAGGAAGAAGCAGAGTTGGAACTGGACAGAGGCCTGTCAGCGTGCCTTTGAAGATTTGAAGAAGGCCGTGGCTAGTGAGCCAGTCCTGAAGTTGCCAGACTTTGCTGCCCCGTTCGAAGTCCATACCGATGCCTCAGACCGAGCTTTAGGCGGAGTGCTTGTGCAGGATGAGCACCCCGTGGCCTTTGAAAGTCGGAAGCTGAAGGATGCGGAAACAAGGTACAGTGCCCACGAGAAGGAAATGACGGCCGTTGTCCATTGCTTGGAAGTATGGAGGCACTACTTGCTTGGTACGAAGTTTAAGGTGGTGACCGACAACGTGGCGAACACGTACTTCAAGTCCCAGAAGAAGCTGTCCCCAAAGCAGGCTCGATGGATGGAGTTCCTGGACGAGTTTGACTTTGACTGGGTTCATCGGCCAGGCCGGCACAATGCCGTGGCAGATGCACTTAGTCGGAAGGTTGTTGATGAGTATGTCAACGCTTTGGTGATGGTGCAGGGGAATATGGTGGAACGGATAAAGGAAATGGCTAAGGAAGACCCAAGCTATCAACGTTTGTGTGAACAGGTGGCAAGCGGTGCCGTGAGAAGGTACTGGCTGGAAGATGGTGTCCTCTTCGGCAAAGGAGGACGACTGTATGTCCCTGTTGGTGGACTTCGCGTGGAGCTCTTGAAGGAGACTCATGACCCGCAGTGGGCAGGTCATCCCGGTGTGGCACGGATGTTTGCACTGCTGTCCAGAGACTACGTGTGGCCAAAGATGGAGCAGGACATCGAGGCATACGTGAGGACGTGTCTTGTGTGCCAGCAAGACAAAACGGAGAAAAGGAAGGAAGCGGGTTTGCTTCAACCTTTGCCAATCCCGAGCAGGCCTTGGCAATCTGTTTCTATGGATTTTATTTCAGGTTTTCCTAAAGTTGGTGGCATGTCAACCATTTTGGTGATCGTGGATCGATTTTCCAAGTATGGTGTGTTCGTGGCTGCTCCAGATTCGTGTCCGGCTGAAGTAACGGCGGAGCTGTTCTTCAAAAATGTTGTGAAGCATTTTGGTTTACCGGAAGATATCATCAGTGATCGAGATTCAAGGTTCACTGGAAGGTTTTGGACTGCCCTGTTCAAGATCCTTGGCAGTGATTTGAAGTTCTCCACTGCGAATCATCCGCAAACTGACGGGCAGACGGAGAGGATGAACGCCTTGCTAGAGGAATACTTGAGGCACTATGTGACTGCAAGTCAAAAGAACTGGCTTGAGTTGCTGGATGTAGCGCAGTTTTGCTACAATCTTCATCAAACAAGTACGACTGGAATGACTCCGTTCGAGTTGGCTCTCGGATTTCAACCCTTGGCGCCTCACCAAGTGATTGCAAGGGTAGGAGGGCAGTGTCCAGCGGCGGTACGTTTTGCAAGGGACAAGCAAGAGCTGATTGAGGAGGCCCGAGATAGTCTTGCGTTGGCCCAAGCAAGGATGAAGAGACAAGTTGACCAGCGGAGAAGAGATGTTCAGTTCCAAGTCGGGGACTTGGTGATGCTGAAATTGACTCCACAGATTTGGAAGAAGATCAGTACCAAGTCTGTTCACCGAGGCTTGATTCCGAAATATGATGGTCCCTTTGAAGTCATGCATAAAGTGGGTGAAGTGGCTTATCGTTTGAAGCTACCAGAGAGATTGAAGATCCATCCTACTTTTCATGTAAGCTTCTTGAAACGATTCAATCAAGAGGAGTTTGATGCTTCGAGGCAGCAAGCAAAGAGAGCCCCTCCAACGATTCGAAGTCAGTTTGAGAAGGCTGTGGAGAAGATCTGGGACCATTCTATTAAAGGACAAAGCAAGAAGAACCGGCGCACGGAGTACCTAGTCCAGTGGGAAGGTGACTCCAAGGCAGATGCGGTTTGGGTGAAAGACATCAACTTGTGGCAGTTCGAAGACAAGATCGAGGAGTACTGGCGGAGCCGGGATGGAACTTCGCAGCCTCCGACGAGGACGTCGGACTCTCCTGGTGGGGGAGGTTTGTTAGACCCCTAAGTTCTGAGGGTCTTTGACGGGTCAAGTTAGCCTTGGCTTGACTGCGGCATTGGGTGTGGCATCAAGGTTGTCCCTTAGTTCGTGAGCATCGGGTGTTGATTGACCGCGGCATGCAAGGCAGGGCCTTAGGCAAGCGTGGGGCAAGGCAACGGAGATGGCTTTGAGGAGCTAAGGCAAGTGACAGTTAGCTCGTGGGTGGCTTGGTTTAGGCCGCGGCATGGATGCTAGCATGAGTGGTCGCGACGTTTCGGGTTTACGCCGCGGCATGACTCAAGGCTGAAGGCGGTTGACGGTTATGGGGCGAACAGTCGCGACGGTTCGGGTTTACGCGCGGCATGAAGCAAACGGATGCACCAAGGGAGCGAACCGGTGGCATTGGCTGTGCGGCTTCAACTGTTGCCCAACGAAGAGACGCGTCCTTTAGCTATGGCAGTTGGCTTGTAACTGCCAGACCTGGCCGGTCCATAAATTGCGCCGCGGCATAACCACGAGTTTTGGAGGCAAGAGTGCGTGGCATTGCTTGTATTGTCCTTTGTATTATTTTGTGAGATTAATACATGGTTGGTCGTTGACCGTAAAGTGTTGTGTGTGCCTTGAGTATATTCTAAGTGTTCTAAGTGTCCCTAAACCTAAGTAAAACGGGTTTGTGAGTTAGGCTGACTATCTTAAGGGTTAAGATAGGCCGTACACGAGCGAAAATTCTAAGTCCAGAATTTCCCTGTGTAACAGCTAGGAAGGTGGCTGGTAGAGTGGTTGGGCTTGCGATTTGCAACGATTGGAGATTCCGATGGTTTAATTTCAATTCTCATGTGGCCGGGGTTGGGGGCCAGACTTGGGCCAAGTGCAGGGGAAGGGACTGGAGGGCTAGGCAGGAAGGTTTGGGTTCAGGGAAGGGGGTTTGGCGGTGGTGGTAAGGGAGGTGGTCCGTGGTGGTGGTCAGTGGCGGCGCTAGGACAGGGTAGGCAAGAGATGGAACTCAGGGGGTGTGAGGCGTAGGGGAGGATGGGGCTGGGAACATCGGAGGACAGAGACAGCAGTCACTGTGACCAGAGAGCGGCATGTCACTGTGGCGGTGCATGGGCAGTCACTGTGGCGGTGCGTGGGCAGTCACTGTGGCGGTGCGTGGGCAGTCACTGTGGCGGTGCGTGGGTAGTCACTGTGGCGGTGGGGTAGTCACTGTGGCGGTGGGGTAGTCACTGTAGCCGGTTGGACAGTCACTGTGACGGTGGGGCAGTCACTCTGGCGGTGGGATAGTCACTGTAACCGGTGGGGCAGTCATTGTGGCGGTGGGGCAGTCACTTGGTTGGAGTCACTCTGACCGGAGTCACTTTGGATTGCAGGGGCTAATTTGTTGTTGGTCACATTTTTGGATTTTTTAAAAACGTTTCACTTTTTTGTCTTTTATCCTATTTTTAGTAATATTTAGGCCAAAATCACAAATACTCAAATGAATCAAATTGCATATAATTTATTTCGTAGTATTTTATTCTGAAGAGTGAACAGACAGAACGGCTAAACAGCTATTTTAGTAAAGTAGCAAACCGCTGAAAAGCTATTCTAGTAAAGTAAAAAACTCAGCAAAATAGCAAACCAAGTTATTAATATGGAATTCTGCAAATCGGACAGAATTGAAAAATATAAAGAAACAATGAACAATTAACAAACTAACCAATTGATTAATTGAAGAGCAGAAATGGCGTGAAATATAATAAAAAAGCTAAATTGGATATAAAATATACAATAAAACTAAACAATTAACATAACTTACCGGGCCGCTGAAATGGCTAAGAGCAGAATCGGCGTGAGATACTGAGATGAGAGACGAGGGTGAAAACTGTCCAACGGCCGACCGTAGTCCGGAGTCACCACCTCACCGGACCGCCGACTGACGAATGACGAGGAGTTGGATTTTTCCGAAGTGCCGATTAGCGATGTGCGCCCTGCGTCCCTGCTGTGCAGCTGTGGTCTGCGTCTGTGGAGATGAAGAAGCAAGCTATTTGGAATTTTGATTTTTCGGCTGTATTTTTGGGCTTAGCCGGATGGGCGGCTACTCGCTTGGGAGATGGATAGGGTGGGCCTGATTCCTCCCTGGCCCCAAGTCCAATCCGTCCTGCATATACACATAAATTGTTCCTTTGATATAGACTATTTGCCCAAATCACTCTACATAATTGCAATACTTTGTGGAGAGTCATTTTCCCGCTCAGCCTTTTAGCCGCACGATTCATTTTCAGATCTACGGCTCATGTATGCTTAACAACTCCCTACTCAATTTCCATTTTTCAGATATATGTTTCTCATCCTCCGCTTAATCTGAAATCATCAACCTTCATTGGAATTTCATTGAGTCGGCTTCTGTGCAGAAATCATTTTAGCTTATATCCCAAACAAATCGCTGAGCCAAAGAAAATCATTCAGTCGGTTTCTCATCCTCTTTACCGGAAATTGTCGAAGGCCTTCATCTCTATCCCCAAAGAAATCGATTAGCCTTAAGATAAATCCTCACATGATGCTGAAATTGCAGAAAAATCAAGATATATCATCCTAAAATGCCGCCATGTTTGCAGAAGAAGAGGGATGTTGATACACATATTAGACGAAAGGATGCTAACAGAGCGTTAGATCGACTATAGGGTCAAACGCTACAATATCCACCATTCGATCATCCACTCGCTGAAAGACTTTCTCAACTCTGTACATTTCCTCACTGCTCTTCTTAACTATTTTATTTTGTTTTATTAATTAATTTTATCAATTCTATATTTTCAATTTAATTATTCTATAGATAATTAATTGTATTGTAATTGCTAAATTTTTGGTAGCTATCTGTTTTATATTACGAGTACATGAAATATGAGAGACCAAATTTTACCTTAATCAAATACATGGTTAGGTGTTTTTTTTATACATGGTTAGGTGTATGCGGAAAAAGTAAACAAACCTCCGCCAGCACATACATGCAAGATGATTTTCAGAATTCATTGTTGCAACTGAAAGTGAATTTATTCTGTGTTAATTTTTGGCACAAAACTTCTGCTATGAGTTGTTCTCCTAATAGTTTATTTCTTCGGTTTAGGTAAGTGTGTATGTGTGGTCTTAGCTTATTTCAATCAACTCTGTATGACGAGTTCTATTTTGATGAAAATTTGAAATACCATTGTTCATTTCCATGACAGAAATTTATGATTTCAAACCAATTCATGAATTGAGAGGGAAAATCTGTTTTGGACAATGTACTGCTAATCTGTAGCAAGAGAATTGTTTATGACAACAATTCCACCTCAAGACACCTTAAAAGTGTATAGATTACTGCTACACACACACTAACCATCAGATTTAAAGGAGGGTTTTTTACAATTAGGATGCTTAAAGGTGGATAATGGAAATTAACAGTATGGGTGAATTGATTTATCTGAATGGGTAATTGATAGTTAAAAGTCTTAAGACTACCTTAAATATGATCCTTTTTGCTTCGAAATTTGTCAGTATTGGTTTAAAATTAAACTTCTGCTATGAATTGTTCCTCCTACGGTGTGTTTGTTATGTTTAAGCAGGAGTGGAAGTTTGGTCTTATTTTAGTTAACATAACGATCATTCTTTTTAGAGAAACCATAAAAGATCATTCTTCATTTCCATAGCAGAAAGGTGGAAGCATCCATGCACCAGTCACGAATGAGCTCTCAATGTCCTATTATGTATACAAAGTTGATTAACAAATTAAATTATTGTATAAATATTTTCACCATGTATTAAAAAATGATGTTGAACCTATATGATTCTATCCTATTTTATTGAATTGCTAATTCTCTTTGTTATATTCTTTTGGGATTTAGTACTTCGTGTAGAATATGGACAATGGCTGAAAGAGCATAAGAGACGTATTAATGAACTAAGGACAATTGTCAATTCACATGCAACTGATATTGAGATCCAAATCGTTTCTGACATGTCAAATTATAGGGGCAGTAGTATATTTGTTATCCTTTTAAAGGTATGTTATGCTTCGTTACCATTCTTAATATGTTTATTCCTTTACCATGATGTTTGGTAACATTGGTTGTTGACAATGCCGTAAGTGATAATATTGCTGCATGGTTATACTTGGGTGCTGCTCTTTTATCAGGTTCTGTAATAATGGGTTTCTTCTTTGATGCCCAGGGGTGAGCCATATTATATGGCTTATCATCCCAATTCATAAGTTTTTTCTTTTTTGCTTATAGACATTATCCAAATTCATTAAGCATTTACTCTCATATGCTAACATTGTTGTTTTCATACGTTCTGACTTCATATGTGAATTTGGATGCACTTACTACAGTAGAATTTTGTGCACCTAAACGGCTATTCCAGTCTGTTCGCCCAGTTGCCTGTTCCACATTTCACTTAAGGACATCCCCTTCCAGCTTTTGCCCTTCGCCGGCTGCGTGGTGCGATATGCTCAGAAGCTCACTGAAGCTGAAGTGCATGAGTCTCTTCTTGACTGCCTCACTAGACATTGGTTTCTAATTTGATGTATTGCAGTCTGCCAAGAAAGCCCCAACCCTCCAGTGGTGAGAAAAAGTTGCAATGGTTCGTAAACGATTTCAAGATGCTAAAACGGGCTTTGCTTTGCTAAAAGGAGTATTATCACTTCTGGCAGCGATTGAGTTAGGCGTTGCTCTGCACTTATACTATAGCTGGCTTGGCGTGGCTATATAATGAGGCGTCATCACTTGGGTGGTGGACGCTGAAACCAAAGACAAAGAAAGAAAGGGAGTTGGTCCACCTCTATGAGCGGAGAGGTTACCATATCCTGGTGATGAAGAAGCCATGAAGGAGTTTATTGCCAATGGTAGGATGATCGGTACAACCATCGGACCCAAGGGGCTTATGTTGTCGGATAAAGACTCTTATAACTTTCAGAAAGCTTTGCAGGACCAAAAGAAGGAGCAGGAAGTCCTCAAGCTCTGGGTGAGGATGAGGAATGAAGTCATCTCCGAACTCTAGAGAAGGGATTTGATGTCGAATAAAATGAGGCTCTTCCCATTCTTACATAGTTGTACTTATTACAAGCAAAATATTGATATTTCTATTTAATCTTTTGTGATAAAAATAGACAGTAAGAATACTTCAACACCAGTGCCATAGCAGCAAGACTCTGTTATTACTCTATGCTGCCATACATGAGTTCATGATAAGGTGTGATATCATCATCATCGTTGTTTTTGTAAACACCCTTAGTAGGAACAAGTCATGTAATAAGTTTTTTATTTTATGTTAATTGGGAGTATGGGAGTTTGTGTATATTTTTGGCCTTTCTTAGTTACTACTCCGTATTACGTATTATGTTATTTAATAGTATTGTGACTTATCTTTCCTTCTTTTCTACTAAATTAATGAATTGTGAAGTTTGACTCTTCACTTGAGGAATTTTTTATTAGCCAATGTGGAAAGTTCAAGTTCACTTATCACGTCCCATATTACATATGAGGGAATTCCAAATCTGCAATTGCATGCTTATTGGGGAAGATAAGCCTCACATGTTCAAATATGACCAAATATGGCTCTTTTATTTTAAGTATACAAGTATATCGGTTAAGTATTTCCTTGAGCCAAAAATTTAGATGAAGCCTCTTCTATCATTTTGATTATTATACAATTTAGAGCCAATTATCAAAACTTATGTGGAAAAACTTGATTCACAAGACCTATACAGCCATACACTAATACACTGAAAACAGGGGTTGCCAATTACCATACATGTAGGGAAAGTCATTGATTACTGTTGATGTGTACAATACATCAACATCATCCATGAGTAGAATACATGCAAAATTATCCATGAGTAGAATACATCATAGACTTTTGAGTAAGGGAGTGTTTGCAATTGCTTCAACTTTAAAAGAGTGATTTTTTAAGGTGATTTTGGAAAAATTGATTAATGGTAAACGTTGGTAGTGTTTGAGAAAAAAAGTGATTCTAAAAAAGTAAAAGTTGGTAGTGTTTGGTAAAATAAGTACTTTTTGTGTAATAGAAAAAGTGAAAAACAGTTTAAAGCACCCTTGCACCTGCTTCCAGCTTTTAGCTTTTAAGTGATTAATTTAAGCAGAAACTGTGATTTAAAAACACTCTTTTTAGCATTTTTAAACCCAAAAGCTGAAAAACACTTTTTTTAAGCAACCGCAAACACTGCTTAAAGGAGTGTTTGGGTTTGCTTAAAAAAAGCGCTTTTCAGCTTTTGGCTTAAAAAAAGTTGAAAAGAGTGTTTTCAAATGACAGCTTCTGCTTAAATTAATCACTTAAAAGCTAAAAGCTGGAAGCAGATAGAAGGGTGCTTTAAACTGCTTCTCACTTTTTCTATCACACAAAAAGTACTTATTTTACCAAACACTACCAACTTTTACTTTTCCAGAATCACTTTTTTCTCAAACACTACCAACTTTTACTATTAATCACTTTCCCAAAATCACTTAAAAAAATCACTTTTTTAAAGTTGAAGCAATTGCAAACACTCCCTAAGTCTCCTATAAGTGTTCAAATTTATTATATTTTACGATGATACCAACCTAGAAAGTTTTAAATTTCGGTGATGACGAGGTGTGGAACTTTGCAACTTTTATCACCTTTTAGAGCCCATTTGATAATACCGGAATCGGTCGAATCCATTAATTCTATTGAAATTTATGGAGTTCTGACTGAAGTTGCTGATTCTGCTGATTTATGAAAAAATTAAAATATAACGTATCAATAAAATAAAGAAACAATTATATGAAAGAAAGCTAAAATAATTCTTTATAGTAATTTAAGGTTTTCAGCAAATACAATTAGAAGAGTAATTCAGATCTTACTTTTTCGTATCATTACACAATTTAGCGCGTGAAATTAAAAATTACGTGTTTGGTGAAAAGTTGATTAATAAGTCTGCTAAACTGAAAAACGGGACCACCAAATGGTCTCTTAACTAGCCATAAACATGCTCTATTCACTTTAACCTCTATCATTATATTTCTTGGACATTGATAGAATTTAATAATTATTAACGACATCCCGTGCAACGCACGGGTGAAAATCTAGTCAGTAATAAATTACGGAGTAATTAAAAGTATCCAATATTATTACGGAGTATATTACAATTCTGGTTAGTCAGAATATTTATTTTTATATCGGGAATTTATTTTATATTTTTCCATATTTTATTAATCACATTTACTATTTTATTATTGTTTTTAATCAAAATGGGTCAAATCGGCCCTGTAACCTAACCCGGCCCAAAAGACCAGCCCAATCGGCTTGGATTGTCTTCTCCGGCGAGTCGCGTTTCCGGCGAGTCGCGTTTCCGGCGACTGGAAATTAGTAAAAACTTCGACGAGCGATATCTTATCTTATAGGCGACGGTTTTGTATGTCGTCTTCAAGGCGAACCTCTGGCTACCTATCCGTAGCCAGGGGACGGAGGTACATAGTGCTTCAAGGGGGCCATAGCCCTGGCCCCTCCCACCTTTTTAATTTTTTAAAAATATTACTATAATAAATTATTTTGGCCCCTCCCAAAAATTTATGAAGGCAATTTAGTAGGCTAAGCTGTAATTCTCTATATTTAAAATTTTATATTTTAGATTTTATATATGAGAGATTTACAATTTAGTCCTGTAACTTGTGATTGTTCCCATTATTAGTCTTAGTGTAACACCGTCCCCAAATGTATTTACTTTCAAGTAAATGATGTAATAAACCTTATGGAATGATTTACGAATTTACGAAGTTGTAAATTTTTTATTATTCTTTCGCGTGAATAGTAAATTGCACGTGGGGCCCACACCGGGAGCGGGGGGCCGCCCGACATTCCCGAGACCATATATTTTATTCATCTTGGTCTAGATAATAAATATATAGTGGTGAATATTTCATTTGGACCATGGAAAGGCCCAGAGTTGACCGATGCGTCAAAAGAAGCCCAAATTACCGGTACTGGTAATTTAACTGATAACAGCCCGAACTGAATTTCGGAGGCTTATAAATTAAAGTTGGGGAATGTATATTCAGTATACATGTCATAATGAGTAAGAGCACATAATATATTTTATTTGACCCGATAAAATAAAATATATTTAAAACAGTCCAAAAAAATACAACTTTCGGGACCGATTGTACACACCGGGACACAAAGGGATGACCTCCCACATGAGTGGGGGCCACCCCACGTTTTTTGTGGGCTGTGAGAGGAGGGAGGGCTGGCTGATTGGAGATAAGGGGTGTGGGAGTGGTTGACTTGAGGGGATTGGCATCAAAAGGACACATGGGGGGTCCTTGCCATGTTATCATGGTGGAATAAGCCAAAAGTTGGCATTTCCTCTCACCTCCACCCTCATTTTCGGCCAAGACTCATCAAGAGGAGAGGGAACTCCCTGCAAAATACATCCTCCATATCCAAGAACAAAGCCCAAGCAATAGGAGTCCAAGGGGAAAGACTATAGAAGGAAAAAGCTAGGAAAAGGTGTGAAAACTAAGGTAAGAACCTTATCATAACTTTTTCTTTATTTTTCTCCTACCATATGAGATATATATCATGTGAAGGATCCTTAAGAGGGTTCTACATGTTATAAGTATGGATTAATGGGTTGGAAAGTGATTCCATATCCAAGAACGGACTTAGAAGCCAAAACGACCGGTTCACCGGAAAATAACCTTTTTGAGGTTATTTGTATTAATATGGGTTTTATGATTATAAAACCTTGTTAGGAACTTGTGAAAGGTATTTCAAGTGATTTCACAAAGTTGGAAAAGTCGCCGGAGTTGTCGCCGGAGTTGACCGAAAGTCGCCGGAGTTTCACCGGAGTTCAACCAAGAGGGGTAGAACTTCATACGCTAGTTCAAGGTGAGTGGACGGCTTAATATCTTATAACTTTTGGGTTAATTATGAGATTACCTAAATAAATGTTATATGAGTTCATAATGATGTTTAAAAGATATTTAAACATGTGATTAGCCAATAGGGTTAAGCTTGTATGAAAGAGATTAATTGTTGATGCATGGAATATGATATGAAGAATTATATGAAATGCATATTTGTTTGATGTGTTTTAGAAGCACAAATGAATATTATTAACTTAATTATATGATGATTAAGTTGATACACACAAGACATGAAATGGCGGTCAACGAAAACGTTGACCGATGGACAAGGGATTTGATTAATACCGGTAGGTATTAAATTGTTATAAATCTATATAGATGCATGGTTTTGCATGGATTGTGATACATAAGCTTTATGTATTGAATTAGTTATGAGTAACTAAGTATGATATAGACTCTATCTAGGTTGATAGAAGGTTGATCATAGGAAAATATTTTGGTGGAGGACCCTAGTACTTAAAAGTACTTAACACTCAAAATTTGGTGGAGGACCCTAGGACTTAAAAGTCCTTAACACTCGGATTATAAATTGGTGGAGGACCCTAGGACTTAAAGTCCTTAACACTCGGATTATAAATTGGTGGAGGACCCTAGTACTTAAAAGTACTTAACACTCAAAACTTGGTGGAGGACCCTAGTACTTAAAAGTACTTAACACTCAAAACTTGGTGGAGGACCCTAGTACTTAAAAGTACTTAACACTCAAAACTTGGTGGAGGACCCTAGGACTTATGAGTCCTTAACACTCGCAAACCGGTGGAGTACCCAAGGATTAAGATCCTCAAAACTCATAGAATGATGATATTGAAATAGGGACAAGGAGGAGTCCTATACACTCATAGGTATATGGGTGGGTTGGGGTTTTTAGTCAAGAATATTGACTATTACTATTTTTCCCAAATAAAACGGTGATCTACGGATCGGATATTTTCCAAGTATATATATACTAATAAGTATTTCCAAACTTGGGGAAAGGACTATTTATTTAAGTATCATCCTATGTTTGGGTCTTATACTTGAAACGCTAGTTATTCTATATTTAGCCTGCTACTCGCTCGGTACTTGTACTGACCCCTTCGGGGGCCCCCACCATTTTCAGGTTGAAGCTAGAGCTTGCTACTTGCACCTTCTCACGGGTGATATCAAATCAGGAAGACGTGGTTCGTGCTTCCTTATTTTCTTTCAAACTACCGAACACTTGCTCATGGATATTTGTTTTACTATAAACTATTTTTGGGGCTTGCATGCCCATGTTGTTGGCCGGTTGTGGCCCATGACTTACCGTTGAATATTTCCGCTATTCATTGGTTTAAATGTGATGCTGTTATGTGTGTTTACTACTGAGTATGGATGGATTGTTTTCTCGAACGCCTTGTGTAATTAAGTGAGGTTGACTCGTGGGTGACGTCACTTAGTTATACGGCGGTTGTACACGCGCTTGGATTGCGGTCTGGGGCGTGACACTTAGTCCTGTAATTTTACTCGCATGTTGATTAGGCCCTCTAACTAACAGGTCTATTCAGTTTAAGGATTTTTGCACCGGAAAGTACACTTTCAGCAACAAAATCAACATAGGCGGCATGTTTTGTGGTAAATTATCGGTAGTAAAGTGTACTTTCCTACGGAAAGGTACTTAGAATGCAAAAAATATATTAATTACATGACCAAATTTATGGGTAAGTGAGGTATCAATACTAAAAACGGCCACAAAGTAAATTTATTGTGCCAAAATTGCAAATTTGCTTTTACATTTTAATACTTGTATTATATCCCGCCCCCTTAGAGTGAAGTCTGGCTCCACCCCTGCCTACGGCCTATATCCTCCATTAAATGGCCGCCCGTTTTCATGGCGGATTCTTCGGCAAGTTCGTTCTCCTTCTACTCACGTTGTAATTTCCTCTTTCTTCCTTCCCTCATAGTCCTTACACTCTCAGGAATATATTTGAACACTTAGATGAATTATAACAAAGATAATACTATATCGTGTCGGAGCTCAAAATTCTACCTCTGTTTATAGGTGAAAATCCGACCATGGGGTTATGCCCACTTAGAGAGGCGGCTATTGGTTGGAGAATGCTTATTGGACCTCCTACACTCGTCAAGTACATGAAGGGATAAGGCGGCCATGTAGACTGAAAGCAGCTGCATCATGGTAGACAGTTAGTCCTTGTCCGGCGACGTCACTGTTGGCCATCTAGAAGTGATTTCTGGTTGGTTGGAGATGCAACAGCGTCAAAGGAATGCAATGGCGTTGATATGAGTAGATTTGGACGTCTAATTGATTTATTATGAATTTTTGAAGTTTTATGTAAATATTATTTGTATAAATATATGAATATTCATATATGCATCTTATATGCATACTTTTGCCTCATAAATTATATTTAGGCATTTATAAGTATTTATAATATTTTTCTATGACTAAATTTATTTTTAGGTATTTTATACGGGATACATTATTTTTATATTTATTCCTATTTTCCTATTTATTATTCATATAAATTTATTGATTAATTAATTATATATTTTTGTTATGTTGGTATGCGTGTAAACTTATATTAAATGCTTTACAAGGATATAGGTAAGAATTTATGATTTTTATCTAAATCATTTCCATTTTTAAGGAGTTATATATGTACACATGTATATAAATATTATACATTTTTATTTTATTATTTAAATGGCTATTTTAGGTTTATATGATTTATATGATTTTATATGATTTTATGTATAATTGAGAATTTTGACTTGTGCAACATTATTCTTATATGATAAACTTTTATACTTCGTATGTTTTATTTTCATTTTATTTTTGAATTTTTTTTATTCTTTGATATTTTGGTCCAAAATAATGGATATTCTTATTTGATATTTTAAAATTTTGGAGTATTACAGGTGGTCAACCATATAAGCCGGGCTGACAAAAGAAGAGATCACTCGGTTTAAGCAATTAAGCCTAGAGCAAATCTCCCACATAGGGACAATACATGGAGGCACCCATAGTACATAAGCGAAATTGTCTGGTGCGAATTTCTAGATGCCTCATCTAGAGAGATCTTCCGGGTCAATGTAATATCCTTTTTAGAGCCCTAGTAGAGCAGTAGATGTTCGAGCTAACCAACTATATCCAGGGAGGCAAGCTACCGGAGAACGAGTTTAGGGCCAAACTCCTCGAAAGACAAGCGTCTTACTATATCTAGGACAAAAAGCTGAATTTTGAACTGATAGATGGACAACTTTACACGAAGACAAAGGCGGAGCTAAGTGGTCAACCTAAGCCGTGACACTCTTATGTAATAAAAAAGAAATTTCGTAATAAGAAAGATGAAACTACGTATTATTTCTACTTCAGTTATCAATTGTTTAAAATAAAAGTAAAAACATGAACAACAATATTAAAAAGAAGATTAAGTACGTTTCATTTCCATAATAAGACTTAAGTAAACCTATTTAAATAATAAAAGTAAATAGAGTAGATAAATCCATTTTAGAAAGAAAACCGTGATGTTATTAGTTGAGAAAATGCACTCTATTTTACTTTTATTTATGGAATTTTCTTGATTCATCCATCTCTATTTTGTAGCAAATTAAAGATTAAAATTCTCACTTTAACATTTGAAGATGTCAATTACTCAATTGTTCAGGAATTATACTCCGTATAAAGTAAAAAAAAAAAAACAGTAAAGGTAAATCCTAGTGTTGTGTTGGACAACCAAGCACGAAACATAAATCTAGAACAAAGCTAGTCATACTCGTTGCTGATATTTTTGAGCAAACAATCTAGAATTAGTGAACCTTTTTGGAAAACCTGGTCTCGATATGGAGAGCTCCCCTCCCTTAGATCTTAAAGTCACACAAATGCTAGTAGTATCATCTCGCCAACAAGTTAACGCATTTCGAGTTCCAAGTGATTGCATCACCATCCCCAGCGGCATCCCATCCTTTTATAACTTAGCAGCCTTAGGAGATAATACCCATCCTAGTAAAAAATGGTCAATTGAACACACCAACTTGTATGAGGTGGACTAAAGAGTACACTATATTGTATTTGATCTTTTTAAGTACAACACAAATTCGGGGTTTTAGTGTTAATTGAGTACACTTGTTAGATTAACACGTTATTATAGTTGTGTTGGCTAACGTAATGCTGAGTAAGAAGGGGTAATGGACCAAGTTTATGACGCCGACCTTCACAAAATCGATCAACAAAAGAAAAATCGACCTTCAGAGATCGACCTGCGGGGACGTCTGGCAACAGGGTGCATCGACCAAGGGGAAGTCGATCAAGTGGCTGAGGGCTGGCGTTGACCTTCAAGAAGTCGACCTATTAACATTCGATCTGTTATTCAACTCAGTCACATTAACGTGTTAATCTAACGGGTGTATTAACGTGTTACTCTTTACTCCACGTCATACAAGCGTCGATGTACTCCATTGACTCTTACCTCTGTGACAAACTAAAGCAGGTGCAAATTACTGATATAGAATGCATCTGACAAGCATACCTTGCCCAAGCGTCTAAGGAGCGTTCTTGTACGTCTTCTTGAGTGAGGTTCAACGTAACCCACTTCGATAGCTTGCAAGCTCCAGGAACAAGGCTAGGGTTCAAATTACCATTCATCACCTTCTTGGGTTGGTTAAATGTAGTACCCCTCAGTCCCTCACCCTTTTTGCTGTGGTGATTCGCAAGAGAAGGTTCCATGCATGTCTTATTTGAAACAATGAGATGCTTCCTCCTTTCTCATTCTCATGCTTTGTGCGGCAGCTGTGTGATATTTCCAGAGCCGTTGGAAAAGCAATTTGCCGAAAAGAAGTTGCTTCAACTTGTGCTTCATGTTTCTCATAAAAATACTCCGGAAAACACGTTCTTGATTTTTATTCTAGAAATTACGCAGTACTCTGTATAACTTATTATGGGCTTTATATTTAACTAATGTAGTATTCTTACCGGTAACGTGCACGGAATAAAATAATTTTGTTGTTTAGTTTTACCAATGCAAAATCACTTATTTATTCGATTATAACATTGTTTAAAATGCATATTCTAATTTATTGAGTATGTCTTATTTTTGACTAATTATCTAAACATGTTTTGAGCCTATATTTATCAACAAAAAGAACATTTTTTTAATATTTATCAGTTGCATCCAATTATAATTAATCTATTGTTACACAAACAAAAAGAAAATGCTCAATTCCTATATTTACCCATTAAATTTCATCCGTGGCTAACTTTTTTTTCTGCAAAACTAACTACACATTTTTTTACTTTATTTATCTAAAAAAAGGTGTAGTCAATTTTTTAAAAAAATATTAGCCCTTGTAGGTTTTA
This sequence comes from Cuscuta epithymum, assembly GCA_945859915.1. Taxonomy (NCBI): domain Eukaryota; kingdom Viridiplantae; phylum Streptophyta; class Magnoliopsida; order Solanales; family Convolvulaceae; genus Cuscuta; species Cuscuta epithymum. The sequence goes on from CAMAPF010000194.1 coordinate 51,752, forward strand.
GAAATTTTCAAATTAGTCTTTTGATATGTTTCTTTAAGAAAAGAGTTTCAAATGTATAGTTCTGTGACCTTCCGATTTTAATGAAGACGATGACAGCGACAATGGGTTGCATATTGTGATTGGCAGCGATCGATTTATTTTGCATTACATTGAGTTATTAAAGTTATACTCCCTCCGTTCTTTATTAACTGTCTCGCATTCCTTTTTGGGACATTTTTAATTATTTGTTCCTCTTTCCCTTTTTGGTAAGTTTTTTCAATCAAAATACCTTTTTACCCCACTTTTATTACTCTTACCCCTTTCTCTTTCTTACTTTGTCATTTAAACACAAATCACTACATCTTTTACATTACTCATATTATTTTCTCTTTAAAACCCGTGTCAAAGCCTAAGGGGACTATTAATAAAGAACGGAAGGAGTATGTGATTAATAAGTACTCTGTGTCAAGTATTTTATGGTCTAATGACATCACTGTGCCACTTTCAAAAAGGATGTCATATGTTTGAATCTCATTCCAGTTCAAGGATGTTGACCTTAACAGAACAGATACTATAATAGTTAGAAAGATTTGACAAAAAAAACTAATAAGTACTCCATATATAATTGCAAATAGTTATAGCAAAAGTCAGAATATCAGATTTATTAATCAATTATTTTACAAACTTTTAATTTCACACTCTAAATAATACTCCGTACTAGTACTTCGTACAATAATTAAAATAAATAAAATTGAAGTTAAAATGACTAAAGCTATTGTAGAGAATAATTTTAGTTATTTTTACATGAATGTAACAAATTTAGTCAATTCAACTAATTCAACTAGAATTTCATCAACAGACTCGACCATTTCTGTGTTGTCAAATTGACTCTAAATTGAAAATGAAAATGCAAATCTTCAATGTGTTTATTGATCTTATTTGAGGAGCGCGAAGCACATGATGTAAAGCAACTAACATACATTTTTTTTAATTTATATAGCTCATGATGATGGTGATCACCTATGGTGCATCGATACTTCACCACGTTGCCGGATCAGCGCGTCCAATGCATATCTGATACTGATACTCACCGATACGCATCATGTACGAATTGCCGCATTGGGTCTGTATCTGTAATTTAATAAATGTATCGGGCTTATTTTTAAAAAACCCGATACTTCTGGTACTCGTATCCGTGAACCAATACGCATATCTGACCCTATAACTCTCATTTCATACACGACATGACAAAAGTTTAGTAGCCGCCTAAGTGACAACAAGATGTGAAACATTGATAAAAATGATTTCGGGAGTATGAAAAACAATGAAATACTATAATTTGTCATTTTATCGCTTGATGAGTTTTAATTGAAATAAGACTTAGATGTAAATGCAAATAGAGAACAAAAAATATTATTTGAATTTAAATCGAAATATCAGTACTTTAGTTTCTTTAGCCTAATCTTTGAAATTTTATTATACTACCTCCGTCCCACTAAGATTGAGACAAGAGAAAGTGACACGATTATTAAGAAAAGTAAGTTTGTGTGGTTGATATAAAATTGATAAAGTAAAAATAAAATAAGTATGATTTAGAGCCACACAAACTTTACCCAATTTGGTATGAGACAATCTTAGTGGGACTTTCCGAAATTGTAAAATGGGACAAGCATAGCGGGACGGAGGGAGTAATAGTTATTTTTCGTAATATTATTATTTTAGTTATGAACCCCTGAATTATACGGAGTATATATTTGCAAATTATACCCTATATTTTTATTATTTTTAAATATACCCCGTACCCGTATCCTATAATTTTTGAAATTGTTGTATCGTCGTACCTGTATTCGCGTATCGGCGTAACATAGGTGATCACTATATAAATCTAAGGGAAAATGGAAACTAATAATCCAACCTTTTAGCGGTCTTCTTACAATAGTCTCACCTTTTCGTTATTCATGAGTAATCCAACCTTTGCACCTCATCTTCATTCGCTGGTTCTGACCGGTTAATGACTTCATATTCCAAGTTATTTTCTTATCTTTGCAAACCATTATACCATAAATCTCACATTTCACAAAGATAATATGTTGCAAAGATAAGAAAATAACTTGGAATAGCAAGTCATTAACCGGTCAGGGACCAGCGAATGAAGATGAGGTGCAAAGGTTGGATTATTCTTGAATAACGAAAAGGTGAGACTATTGTAAGAAGACTGCTAAAAAGACCATTTTCATTTCTAAAATTGCATATATTTATTTCTTGATATTATGATAACCTTTTCTCTTTATCATATGCTCACGAGCAAATATTAAAATACCTACTTAAAATTGACAAATGAACATAATAATAAAGGTGAGAACTCCGGTACTCATTTAAAAAATGGGGTACCGTACCTATCATTCACTTGATTGGTCCGCATAGGTATATCAATTTTTAATTAGACTTAAATAATTCAACTACAATATTCTGATTGGTCCATGTGGACTAAGGTACGGTACCTTTTGGGTACCATAGAATCTACCAATAATAAAAAAGAAAAATTCACATGAATAATCCCAAATATGAGTTTTTCTAAAATAATCTCAATTTCATACATGATCTTCCACCATTGATCCAGGTCACCTACAACCTTCTAAACCAGTAAAAAACATTAAATAAAATTGATCTGCATCTCAAACCTGAATCCACTTCATTGATCCCCGTGGTCATCCATCTGCACCCTTATCAATGAAGAAGACATGGAAGAAGTATTCATCATCCTCTACATAATTCATCTTTGAGCGCAAGAGTAGTTCAATCCACACGGAAAGGAAGGTGTTGTCAGCACTTTTCATCCCCTTTCGAATCAATTCCAATCGCCGGCTAAAAGGAAGGCGGCGGCGGAAAAATAGGGCATCTGATTATGCTTCTAATGGAACGATCAAATGAAGGTCCTGAGGTCAATGATCTTTGCCGGAGTAGTATTCCACTAGACTCTGATGGTTCATCTTGGAGCTGCTGTCAGTTTATTGACTTATTCTTCCATTCATCAATTTAAATAGATGACTGAATGTCTAAAGGTGTAAAAGAAATTAAGAAAACTGGACGCAAGAAGAGATGCAATGAATGAAAGAGATGAAGAAAAAGAATTGAAAAGGAACGAAGAGAAAAGTCAGAAAAGTGAGAAAACAGGTCTGAGCGGATGAGGAGAAATAAAGAAAGAGAAAGGAAAAAAATTGAAAAGTAAAAATGTGTAAGGTCCAATCAGATTAAGACAAGTGTTGGGGTTACCTGAAGAATAATTTTATCCGGTCATGGGCTTAGTTTGAGAAGATACCCTCTATAAATGAGATTATTTCAGAAATACTCATATTTGGGATTAATATTGGAAGAAACTAAAAAGGTGGGATTATTCATGTGAATTTTTCCTAATAAAAAATGTTGTTTTACTTTGCTGAGAAAGTTGGAAATCAGATTCAAGGCACAAATATACCACTAGTTGTAGACGACAATGTTCAAACATCCAAACCATTTCAGCTACCTGAACAAAACCTACTCTAGAACGATTGGCATGGCATATACATGGACTGTAACATTTTTAATATAGACGCACATGCATACATCTATACATACACATGTAATCCTACAAAAGATTTTTTTAGCCCTACCCTTTTCTCTCTGACAGTATGGTGTTGACAACGTCTTTTACAAATAAATAGAAACATTCGCGGCAAGATTTGGGCATCAAAGTGGATCTTCTTATTTCACGGCCGTCTTCGACATGGATGCACACATTAGAGTTTGGGAATGAAGGAATTCCAGGGCATCGAGCCTCCAAGCCGCAAGCTTCTAGGATGGAGTGAGTGGAAAGCCTGGCAATCTCTTTAAACTTATCTGCTTCTGCATACAAAATGATACTAACATTACAAATGCATATCATCAATTCACAAAGCATGTAGAATACGTAGAATAATATGCTGTACAAGCGTATACTACGTATCTAATATACAAGGAAATCATCTTGTGAATCAACTTCCTATGTCTACGTATATCAGTGGCGTAGCCAGAAAGAATGTTAGGAAGGGCCTGTACAAACAATTCTTCTGATAACTTTTCATATCCCCCCCCCCCACACACACACACATAAAAAATAAGCTATTTTCAAATCTGAAGTGGGTAAGGCCTAGTAAGCACCCCCCATACACTCCAGTGTGTATACCACATTAGTAATAGTAATACAAAAACTTCAATTTTGACATCCTTGGCAGTAGAATGTTTGGACTGCAGAAAAGGCTAGGGAGTAGGGAAAGCAAATAAGTTTACATAAGTTCACTTTTTTTGGCTTTATAAGATACAAAGTAGAATAAATAAAGTAAAATCGGTTTGAACTTATAAATAAATACATTTATTGAAATCTTAGTCTTTTTTTCCTTACAATCAACCTCTCTATTTTTCTTCCTATTTTCTTTCCCTAGTACTTCCTTGTCCCAAATGATCTCAATGTGTCTTCATTGTCTTCTCTTAGAGTAGCCACTAACCCCCCACCCGCACAAGAGCACCACGCACACTTGATAATGAAAACCACTACTGCACTACATTATAAGTTAAAATGCTCAAAGACTCAATAAAAGTAGCCTTTGCTGACACTATGAGCTAGTTTGGATTTGTGAATATGCTATGGAAAGAAAATAGGACGGAAAGTATAAGGGCAATTTGATAGAAAAGAAACACATGAGGGGAAATTTAACATCGGTTCACATACCATTAAATTTTATTTATATGTTTGCTCAAACTAATTTTACTTATTTATTTAGTTTTATTTTTATTTATTTATTTGTTTGTTTGTTTAATTCTATCATATATAAAGAATAAAAAACATAAATATTGTTAACAGTTACTAGTAAACAAAAACTTCGTATTAAACTAAACTAGCTCTGAAAGTTTGAAGTTTTTTTTTTAAATCACATTAAGTTAATATGGGATAACTCCAACAGACATAGTAAACAAAATCAAAACATTGTATTTTTATTACTTTGCAGTTTCAAGAGAAAACCAAACACAGAGAAAATTTTGCTTAGCAATCTTTTCCCTAGCTTTTTCTGGGATCCCTACACACCCAAAAGCATATTCTGACCACCATTGATGCGCTGTCATGGACCCAGGACATTTGTGCATTGAAATGCTGCAGGTAAGATGTATTTAGTGGCACTCAGTAAATAAACACCATACCTAGTTTTTTATCCCTGGATAGGAGTTTCAAATTGAGCTTGACCAGACATTGAACCTCTTTCTTGGCTTCATATCTATCTCTAGCTTTTCTCCTCTCATCAACTTTTTCTATCCCAACTTCTTCTTTCAGTGTTCCAGCGTTGTTGTTTCTTGAGGAATAAAGACAGAGTTTCTCTTCAGAAGGAATACTCGGGACACTTTGTGCTGGCCTCATCAAAGAATGTGAGTGGGATGATGATATGCTAAATGTACTTATCTTCTCCACATGCTCGACTTTTGCTTCTATATGGGTAACTATATTCTTATGAGCGTGTTTCGAGGCTTGGGTAAGTGTCTTGGTCTCATCATGCTTGTTCATCATTGACTTGGCAATACCCATCATCTTCCAGGCCTTATCTATCTCATCTGAGCGTTGTGGTCCATTGGACCCACAGTCATGGTTCTTGCTGGATGGGAAACACATGGACCCACTTTGTAACCCATCCCAATTTTCACGTAAGGTGCGTATACGGTCATGCACGTTACGGCACCTCCACAAGGTTTTAGCAGAAAGCTTATTACTTCTTGAAGAAGCCAACTCATCATCTCTTTCTGTAGTAACAGTTTGAGGTGATGACCTATTTGGATCTGATTTAACTAAGGACAAACCTTCAACATATCTAGTGTTTGGTTCTCGGACAATATCAAAGATAGACACGCATTCACCCATAGGAGATATTTGATGACATGATGTGTCAGGTTGTTTAAGTTGAGTGCCAGAATCATCCCTAGTGTCAGTTTTTGCGTGTTCAGTCCTAAGAATAGTACAATCTGAGCAAAACCAATCACCATCCGGGACATTTGAGCCAAGGCCGACACAGTAAGTATGAGATGCAGAATCACATAAATCACATAGTAAAAGAAGACATTCATTGTCAGATTTATGACAGACATTGCATTGGGCATCTGCGTATGGGTCGGATGGCCCGGTTGTCACGTTTCCAAAATGATGGTATACCTACATGATAAATACACCAAATGTGGGGGAGAGTCATGCGCATGATCATAGTTAAATGTTGTATATCATACCCCAGAAGAATCTTCAAGAGAATAGGTTTGCCTTACACATACATACGCGACTCAACCAAGTGACAACTGATCCGAGATGCAGAGCAAGAGGGAACTACCAAAATATATGAAAAACACAGAACATACGTACTAATGCACATACACTTATAAACAAACCAAAACACATACACACATCATAATGCATACTATGGTGGGGGTAATGGCCAAGTGCTCATCCATTTATCTGCTGAGAGCGTACAATCACGGTCTCATCCAAGGCTGATACTGAACAAATGGAGTAAAAAGTAAGAGATGTAGTAGGATGTTTAGGACCTACTGTTGTGAATGAGACAGCTTAATTTGGAATCAGCCCGGTCAGTGATCAAGTCATTAATCACAAGGCATAATTTTTTAATCATAAATCAAACCGTGTTATGAACCATAAGACAAAGGGTCAAGTAAATGTATAATATTTTTAGTATATGTAAATATATTAATACTTGTCTTTTGATTTTTTTAGCTCTGATTTCATATGTCGATTCGGGACTAAGGCCCGGATGTTGTTGTATGCAAATATATTAATCCAGTATATTTCAGTAAACTTAATGCCTTGGTGGAGATAGGCAGCTATCACCACAAATATATTACTGCTATGAGTCTTTCTTTTTGGGTACACCAGAACACCTCACACAGTAGACAATTAGGGAATAGGGAGGGTATCACTACAATCTCACAAATATCCTATCATAAATTGAAAAGGTCGATTCTTAGAGCGATTCTTTGTTTCTTTTTTCGAACTCTTTCTCACAATTCAATAAGAGAGAAGAGGTACCCCCATAGAAAGAACTGGTGTAGAGTGGGTGGGGGAGACATGAAAAGAAAAAGGTACTTAAGATCTCATGCTTTCGACATGTGAAGTGACTAGCTGACAACGCTCCCTCGTCCGCCGCTTGCTTCATTAGTGCAGCGATTGGAGCTTCCGAAAGTATTTTTTACTCAAACATATAATGACATAATGTAGAAGTTTTTTTATGGTATGATGGATACTATATTGCTGTTAGCCAAATTTGGTAAGAAGTGCCTCATAGCACTTGCATCAGTGAATATAAAGTGTAAAATCCATCTTTGATATTATAGTCACTATGGAAATCCTTTAATAACAAAAGGATTCTGACAGGAGAAGCTCCCGCCAAAGTCATTCACAGTAGATCATGAAGTGCTGAAGCATGGAAGAAAAAGTACAGCAACAACATTGATAAAAATCATTGGCCAACAAATACTGGAATTGTCCAGAATGCTTGAGAAGGGAAAATGGCACATTGAAACTGTAAATCTTTTAAAAGAACACATGAGAAAATGAAAAGACAAATGTTATTCCAAATAGAGATATCCTAATCCTTTCATTAGCACACTATATATACCGTAGCTCAGTATCTGTGTCATTCGCGTGCGAACATAACTTAGAAATTTGCCTTTATATAGGTCAGTATACCGTGAAGGCGTGAACTTTTGGTTGGTGAGTAAGGAGATTAAATATAACTGCAACAAAATTCTTAAAGAAGAAGATGCCACCCATTTGACTCATTTAGAGGCTGTTGCTTATACTTTTTCGATAGTAGAATCAAACAAAGGAGAGGGGGGATTGAAGAAGACGGACTGATTTTTTTTAAAATGGATTGATCTGTGCTCATGTTATCATGACAAGAAGGAGAGAGTGACAGAGAGCAGCGGCCGGCGGAGAAGATGCATCCCAGAGCTGCGGCTGAAAAGAAGCAAGGGGTAGAGATGCTAAGAAGATGAAGGTTTCATCAAAATCCTACTACGTACAATTAGAGACATACTCTGTTAATGGTGGGCTAAATTGTTAGTTTGACTGCATTAAAATTTGTGTTACTAATTTCTAGATTAAGATAACTTTTATTAGATTTTTGTTAAATTTGTCTTTATATATGTATATATATACTTTGCATATCCTCTCGAATCTTTACAGAGTTTACCATATGTGATCAACACATTGTTATACTCTGTATGTGGTGAAAAATAGTATTTATTATTATAAATTTAAAATCCTGAAAAGTTGATTGAGTATTTGTTTTTATGATTATGTATAAATTGGGTTAATATAGTAGTGATATTATTAGGTTAATTTGCAATAGCTCAATATAGACTCACGTAAAAAATGAGTTTTATGATATAGATTGAATGTAATAATAAACATATTCTTAGAAAGGAAGACCAAAGTCGCACCCTTCCTCTGTATTACTTTAATATAAAAAAATTAGATAAGCAAGTATTGTCAATTTAAAATATGCAACTTAAGGAACATAACAGAAGAAAGGGAAAAGTTTAACAAGAGGGGGCCAGTGAGGTGTATGTGGGTATATTGTCTGTTTTTGAGATCTGTAAAATTGTAATACGTAGTAAGACATTTCGCCATGTTAAAACCTATACATTATGTTATACATTAAAATTTTGTTTAGTTGCAATTGATTTTATGTACTTTTTTATAGGGCTGGTTTCGGTTCGGGTCCCAACCGATCTGACCAAATCGAGGACCGAACCGATTTTTTCGGTTTTCCTAAACATCAGAACCGGAACCGAACCAATCAAAGACCGGGTACCGATTAATCGAGGCCCGATTTTTCGGGTCGGTTTATCGGAAACCGATAGGAAACCGAATTGTTAAAAAAATAAATAAATATTGAACTTATTTTAACAAAACTAAGTCCAAAACGAGCTTAAGATCATTATTAATTAGATCATCCAAGCTCATCAGTTGAAGCTTACCCGGTACCTTGAACTAGCTGGAAGATGTCCTTATATAAAACATTTTGGAAGAGTAAGCCGTCACTTTTCCGGTGTGGGACAAAGTGATATTGCAAAGAAAACTGAATGTAAATATTAAAACTTCATCCGGGAATCGATCCCACAACCTCTTGGAGAGGCATCTCTCTACGCGACCAACTCGCCAGCACGTTACATTAGTTCAAATTGGGCTCGCAGTGCTAATATAATTGTGATACTTCTAATTAACTATGATGATTATTACTAATAATAATAATCATTATTAATATAAAATTATTGGTTCAGTTCGGTTCAAACCGATTTTTTAGGAATATAAACAGAGTCCAAACCATTTTTTATCGGGTCCCAATTTTCAATCGGTTCGGGGTTTTTTCAATGTGGTGCGGTTTTTCTTCAATGCGATTCGGTTTTTTTTGGTTCAATTTTTGGTTTTTCGGTCTGAAATGCCAGCCCTACTTTGTTATCACTACATTACCGGTAGTGATGCTTTTTTGGTTTTGATATTTTGCGGTAATAAGTTGTTTTTTGGTTACTTCATATTTTTTTTTGTAATTAATAATTTTGAACAAAATAGTGCTCTGTGCATTGCACGTGTGAGATACTAGATGTGAGTCTGTGACTATAATGTATAAAATCCATCTTTAATATCGCATCAAGCTTGACCACTAATCTTCACTTTTTGAAAAGATTTTTTTAAGTAACCATCACAATAGATTCCTTTTGCGGGGGATAAAAGCCCTCACACTCCCTTTGGAAATTGAGTAGATAGGAAAAAGAAACGAGAATAAGTTAATAAATAAGAGAGGGGGAGAGACAGAGAGGATATTAACTTTCAATAATCACTACTGCATTACACCTACATAGAGTGTGCCTGTGTACTCTAATACACATTATATGAGTGATGAGTCTATAAAGGAAGTGCTTTTTAAGAATTCTGAAATTCCTGATCTCAATGAGGAATGCAGACAGAAAAATACTATTAATTTGGTTATCCAAAAGGAGAGTGAAAAGGATTATTTGATAGCAAGAGAAGTACCATTTTGTTACAAATTTTATTCTCATACATCTATCCTTTCCCTTCTTAAATTATGCTTTGAAGTATCTAATTAGTATAGTAATTATTGCCTGGAAATCTACTAAGATTCGTTGCAGTTCAGAAAACCATAATGAAACCATTCTCCTCCCTATCTCTCTCCAAGCTCCAACGTATTTTCTTTGTTTCTTTTTTCGCCAAATCAATTCTTCTCCTATTCAGAGTGTAAATACTTGCAAAATGTCTCTTTCAAGAAAGAATCAAAGTAACAATCTTGTTTTCCACATGTAGAAGATGCAGGCATGCAAACTAAGTAGAAGCAATTTGTTCAGAACAGATTGGAACCGAGTTCTAAAAGAGCTGTTAAAGACTGTCCAACACGGCAACACTTATTTATGGGGTTCAATCAAAACTAATACTATCTATTAATCTGAGAAGCTGTCAACCTAATTTCAGCTATACATCAATCCAAACAAATGTGGTGAATTGCTTGTGATCATATTGCAGAAATACAAAAACTGTAATGGGCGCCTGACCTGGTCGCGACAAGGAACGGAAACTAGGCGTTCTGAAAGGAAGAGAGGGGGATCGGCAGGGCGACGGATGGTGGAGAATCGGCGCTTGCACATCGGACATCTGGATTCAACCTTGGACCACTCCATGATGCACAAGAAGCAGAAGAAGTGCTCGCAGCTGTCGATACATCCTTGAATAATGGGCCGACCATTTCCGGCTTCCAGCAGGCATATCCCGCAGCACAGCTCAGATTCATCGCCGTCTTCCGACTCCAAATTTTCGATCTTGGACTTGCCCTTGCCGGCGCCGAACGGGGGAAGCGGTGTTTGGAGTGTTTTGCGGCGTTTGCTTTCATGAGGATCGGATTCAGTTCCAGAGGTTGCCATACCTCGGGGGGAATTATGGTATACTGGTGTAGTGGTGTTTGGAACGATTTCGCCAAGCACTCTTTTGATGAGCACTTTGAAGAATTACGGGCATTTGTATAGTGAAAGAAGGGGTTCCTTTCAAAAAGAAATTGAAAGAAGGGGTTTCAAAGGTTTGGACGAGGGAGAATTTGAGTTTTTTTTTTAATAAGAAAATTTGAGTTTGTATCCAATGTTTAATGTTTTGAGTGATATTTGATTTCACACCCTAATTCCAAAATAATTTTGTGTGCACCTCAATTTACTATAAAATTATTTGAGTTTGCGCCCTACTCCTACACATTTTTGGGTTGATGCATATATTAATGAATTTGAAAATAGGGTGTAAAGTCTAATATCACTCAAAACACGGAGTGCAAAGTCAAATACTCGCTTTGAACAAATATGTTAGGCGTTCTCAAAGTAAGAGAGGTTTCAATGTTTCATTACTTTCAAATATTATTATACTACGTATTTGATTTGATTAATATGAGCATTGAAGGTAAATTTTTAAGCTAAGGATGGGGATGAAAATCTATGTAATGACTATGTCCGCTAGGTAATTTGATAAACGTTGGGAACCCATATGTCTAGATTTATTCCATACATTTTGAAGATTATGGTGTATAACATTGAAATATGTTAAATTTAGATTATATTGTAATTGAGGTTGATGTTTAAATTGTGATCACTAAAGGATAATCGGGAATATTAATACATCGATGGAAATTCTCTAAAGAGAAAATTATCAAATAGATCTCCATAGTATATAATTGAAGTCAATTGAGTTTTCAAACTATTAAAACACCCAATTAACCCTTCATATTATATACAAAAACATTCAATTATTCCTCTTAGCCGGTTCCCTTCCCGTTTACCTGTAGTGGCTGACGTGTATGCCCATGTGGCTTCTTTACTCCAGGTTTTGACACATGTTGAAAATCACGTAACCAAAAAAACATAGATCTATACACCTTGACATAGTAATAATTGGCAGACAACTAGTACGGAGTATTAATCTATACACATGGGCATACACGTCCGCCACTGCAGGTAAAATGAGAAGGAAACCGGTGAAGTGAAATAATTGAATGTTTTTTGTGTAGTATGACTGTACGAGAGGCTATTGAGTGTATTAATTAGGAGTGGACTCGGGCCGGGCCAACCGGCCCGGAACCGGACCGGCCCACTACTGTGCGGGCCCGGACCGGCCCGGTCAACCGGTTGGTGCACCGGTTCGGGCCACCCGGCCCGGTGGGATGGCGGTCCGGGCTCGGGCCCTGATTTTGGTGAACCGGCCCGGCCGGTTCGGGCCCGGGCCGGGCTGGATTTTTTTTTTTTTTTTTTTTTTGAAATTTTTTTAAGTTTTGGGTTGGATTAGGTATTTTGGGCCATTTGAGGTGGTTTGGGGTGGTTTGGGGTTGAGGGGGAGGGGTAGGGGGTTAAAAAGGAGAACCCAAAAAAAAAAAATAGACCGGTTGGCCCGGCCCGGCCCGGTTTGGTCCGGAACCGGAACCGGAACCGCCCACCGGCGGTTCGGGCCCGGGCCCTAGTTTTCTGGCCCGAGGCCCGGCCGGGCCCAGGCCCGAACCGGCCCCGAACCGGCCCGAGTCCACCCATAGTATTAATAGGTAGAGAACTCAAGTGACATTTGTTTTTTGTGTTATAGTATATGAACTTATTTGACATTTTTCTCTTTAACTAGCACTGATGTAGAAGAGTGGGGTGGGCCAGAGGCGCTATCCTTTACGCACCCGTTGGATACGCCCGTCGTTTGGCACATCAACACCTAATTTACCTACCCACTTGCTTCTTTGAAATCTAACTTAATCAGTTGACCATATGCTCCAAAATTAAACATTTCTTAATTGACTTCTTCCATTCTCCGATCAGATCCTCTGTTTCCAATCTAACAGAGAACCACAACCACATTATAACTCGCCGCCGACACTACTCCCCGATCACCACCATGTCAAAACTCGCCGGCGTTCATGTCCTAGTATTCCCATACCCAGCACAAGGCCATATGCTTCCTCTCTTAGATTTCACGCACCAGCTCGCCATCCGCAACCTTACCATCACCGTCCTCGTCACTCCTAAAAATCTTCCCTTCTTGTCCCCTCTCCTCGCAAGACACCCCGCCATCAGCACCCTCGTTTTGCCTTTTCCGGCGAACCCATCGATCCCCGACGGCGTCGAGAACGTCAAGGACCTCCCTCCCTCCGGCTTCCGTGCCATGATACCCGCTCTCGGCGGCCTCAAAGATCAAATCAGAGACTGGTTTTGATTTCACCCTTCGCCGCCGGTAGCAATCATTTCCGACATATTCTTGGGGTTCACCCACCGACTTGCCGTCGAGCTTGGCGTTCGCCGGTACGTTTTTTCCCCCTCCGGCGTCGTGGCCATGTCCCTCGGTTTCACCCTGTGGAGAGAGATGCCCAAGCGGAAGAATCCGGACGATGAGAGTGAGGTTTTCCGTTTTCCGAGCCTTCTGAACTGCCCGGAATATCCCTGGTGGCAGCTTTCTCCGATTTACCGGAGCTACGTGGAGGGAGACCCAGATTCGGAGTTCATCAAACAGTCGTACCTGGATAATACCGTGAGTTCCGGGCTTCTGTTCAACACTTTCAGTGCGCTGGAGGGGGTCCACACAGAGCACCTCAAGAAGTACTTGGTCAACGAGAGGATTTGGTCCGTCGGTCCACTGTTGCCTGCAGGCGATGAAAACTCCGGGCCGGCGGAGCGCGGCGGATCGAGCACCGTCTCAACGGATGAGATACTGAGTTGGCTCGACTCGCGGGAGGACAACTCGGTTGTCTACGTTTGCTTCGGCAGTCAAGCAGTGTTGACCGACCGGCAAATGGAGGCGCTAGCGCTCGGGCTTGAGAAGAGCGGAGTCAACTTTCTGTGGTCAACGAAGGTGCCCACGGGGCACGTGGGTGAAGGCTACGGGGCGATACCCACGGGTTTCCGGGAACGTGTGGGCCCGAGGGGATTAGTGATCCAAGGATGGGCCCCACAGGTATTGATTCTCAAGCATCGTTCTATAGCGGCATTCCTGACCCACTGCGGGTGGAACTCGACGCTAGAAGGAATAGTTGCTGGCGCGCCATTGCTGACATGGCCGATGGGCGCCGACCAATACGTGAATGCGGACCTCCTAGTGGACGAGTTCAAAGTGGGGATGAGAGCAAGTGAGGGACAGGAAACGGTGCCGGACTCGAACGAGTTGGCTCGTTTGTTGAGCAAAGCCGTGAAAGAGGGAGGTGGGGAGGCAAAGGTGCGTGCTTTGGAGCTGAAACGTGCAGCGTTGGATGCCATTGTTAAGGGAGGTGATTCATTCAACAATCTCGAAAACTTCGTCAAGCACTTGAGTGAATTGGCTTCGGAACCAAAAGGAAACAAACAATAGTAAGCCAATTTGCCGGTCAAGGCGCTATTTTTCGTTTTTTTTTTTTTGTGATTTTTTTGCGTGGATAAGTTGAAATCTTTATACGGCACACTTCATACTTTTTATTTTTAATAATACTCGATAGCCCGTATCGTCTCACAAATTATTCCTTAATAGGAGCCATTTCGTGCAACAGTGCAAGCGAAAACCGAAAACTAAATCAATAAATATCGAATCATAAATGAATTTTATCGAAACATAGAATTCAATGTATACAGATGAACTTGAGGTTCGATTTGAGAATATTTTAAAATTAGAACTAACCCGTTTTCTTTTTTATTACTTGCCTATATATTTTAGTAATTATAAATGAAGGTAAAACAAAATAACATTGACTCAACAATAAAGAAAAGGAAACAAAGGAAGACTTGTAGAGTTACTTGTTAGCATCCTCTCTTGAGTACCTTTTTGAAATTTATAAGACACGGGTATAGCCGTATAGGGCATATTTATGCACAATTGAAATATAGGGGCTAACTTAAAAAAACACGGGATGGGTTTTTAAAGATTCATAACTAAATATTGGGGTCATGACTATGACTTATGAGCACTCCAAGTAAGTTAGATTTGCAGTTTACACAATGACACTTGGTAATGTTCGTCACATTGAGACCTTTAACAGTTTGCAAAATTAATTTGAAATTATTTGATTGTCTACAGTCCTACTATACATATGTAAAAGTTATCTTATATGCCACATGGCATTAAATGTGGCATTTGTATTAAAACTGCCAAAGGGTAAGAAAAAAATGTAACATGTGACACTTTTTAAAATATGACCTACATGAAATATAGATAGCTGGAATTACGAGACAATATGCACATGTAGTCATGTAGAAGTTATATTCCAAAACAAAGAAGTTATAACTAGAATCGAAAATAATGAACTGTTTCTATCTTATTGGTTTTATACTCCTGTTTTCATTTGCTTGTCTACATGTATTATTTATTTAATACACACCATTTAATAAGCATCATTAGTGGACGTTATTACAGCATGTTATATTTTATTATTGTAATAACTAGTTAAGTAGCATATTTACTATTTACGTATTAAATATTACTCCTATTATTGTATGGACCATGCAAGAGCCAGCTTCTCTCTCTTGTGATGAGTCATACCCCTTTGTTGTACTATATATACATGTACGCATGATGTATGAATAAGAAAGTGTAGAGTTTTGCTCTCTGCTAACTCCTTTTCTCCTCTTCAATATTAATATTATCATACTCAATTTTGTTATATCAATTTTATCATGGTATCAGAGCCAAAATCCTGGAAGCAAAATATTTGCTCTTCTGTATAATTTTTTTTAGATCGGTTATGGAGGTTGGTGGTCCAACCGTCAAGACTTGCCATGAGAATATGATTTCTTCCTTGTTAGGAGCTCAAGTGAATATGGCATATACGTTGCCACATGCTCGTCCTTGGATAATTGATTCCGGAGCTACTGAACATATCACTTGTAGTGATATTAACCTTTTCGATATCATGAATCACATCCCACAACCACCAGTCAGAATTCCTAACGGTGAATCAATCCCGGTTCATGCTGTTGGAAGTTTATATTTACCCAATGGGCTCCATCTTAAACGCGTTCTGTACATTCCGCAATTTCAGTGTAACCTAATATCAGTCAGTCGCCTAACAAGCGACTTAAACTGTACGCTAACATTTTTCTCAGACTTCTGTGTTTTCCAGGATTTATCCACGAGAAAACTTATTGGCGTAGGTAAATTTCGTGATGGTCTCTACTATTTAGAATCTCAGAAGAGTGAAGGGGTGGCAATGTCAGTCTCAATTACTTCTGATTTATGGCATCAACGTTTGGGGCATGCATCCGATGGAAAGATACATCATATTAGTTCTCTCAAGGGTTTTCAACGGAATGATAATTTTTGTGATCCATGTATTCGTGCTAAGCAGACTAGGTTGCCCTTTCCCAAAGGTGGGATTAAGACAACCCGTTGTTTTGAATTGATACATTGCGACATTTGGGGACCTTATAGATGTGATTCAATCTCCGGAGCACGGTATTTTCTATCTATTGTTGATGATTATACTAGAGGTGTGTGGGTTTATTTAATGAAAAATAAATCTGAAGTTCCTCAGCTTTTAATTCATTTCTGCAACATGGTTAATACCCAATTTGAACAAAAGGTCAAAAGAATAAGAGCAGATAATGGCGTAGAATTTCAAACCAATAGTCTACTTGATTATTATGGGCACACTGGGATATTATTGGAAACGTCATGCACAGACACACCTCAACAAAATGGAGTTGTAGAGCGTAAACATAGACACATATTGGAAGTAGCAAGAGCATTACGTTTTCAATCTGGATTGCCTATTGATTTTTGGGGAGAATGCATTTTGACAGCTGTTTACATTATTAATAGGCTTCCTTCTCCCATCATTCAAAACAAAAGTCCTTTTGAAATGCTATTTGGGAAAGTGCCCAATTATGAACATTTAAGAGTGTTCGGATGTTTGGTATATGCACACATCAATAAAAGAAAAGATAAATTTGGTGAGAGGGGGAGCCCTTGTATATTTTTGGGTTATCCGCATGGTCAAAAGGCATACAAAGTTTTTGATTTGCAAAAACATATTGTATACAATTCCAGAGACGTAACCTTTTATGAAGAGAAGTTTCCATTTAAAATGAGTCTTGATCATGAGCTTGATTTCCCCACTCTTATTGACAAAGTATACAATCATATTTTATCTTGTGAGTATCCCACAGAGCAGAGCAACACCACAAACGTGAGTACCAGCCTACATCCCATTATTACACGAGGACAAAATTCTTGTGAGGAGCAACGCCGTGGCCCCACACCAACAGCACCGGCTGCATGGGAGCAGTATACTCTCGGATCAACAACAGTGCCGCCGGCCAAGCCGATTCCCCTTGAATCTTCTCCACATGCTGAAATCTTCCGCGGCCCCACATCTGCAGCAAGGAATACGCCAGATACATTTTTGGAGCCAGCTAGCGAGCAACTACACGGAAATGGGCAGGAGCAAATCAATCATCCTCCAACCTCTGCATGTGAATTCCAAAATCATGGCCCCGCCTCTAAAAATCATGAGGAGCCACTTGTTGATATGTTAATCCAGCCACCTACTGGATTTCAAGAGTCACCAAATAATTCTGCACAATTTCCCTCTCAAGTTGACAATCTAGCAGAAGGACATATTCCAGTGGGTCCTTCTAATCAGTCAAGAAGACATGATCGGAACCGTAAAATCCCAAAGCATCTTGACAATTATGAAGTTCAATTGCCACCTTCACTTGATCATTCCCGACCCATTACCAATTCAGTCAACTCAAAACCATATCCCATATCTGATTTTATTAGTTATGAAAAATTTTCATCCACACATAAAGCCTTTTTAGCTGCCATCACTTCACGTGATGAGCCTAAATATTTTTCTCAGGCAGTCCAAGACCCACTATGGCGGGAGGCCATGCAAAAGGAGATTCATGCTTTAGAAGAAAACACAACTTGGTCTTTGGTCCATCTCCCACCAGGGAAAAGAGTTGTTGACTCTAAATGGGTTTATAAAATTAAATATAAGCCTAATGGAGGTGTGGAACGCTATAAAGCTAGATTGGTAGCTAAAGGATATACACAAGTTGAGGGAATTGATTTTCATGAGACTTTTGCCCCTGTCGCCAAGCTTGTTACTGTGAGATGCATACTGGCAGTTGCAGCCAAACGTAAGTGGATAGTACATCAATTGGATGTAAACAATGCCTTTCTTCACGGAGATCTGTCTGAAGATGTTTACATGCGTATTCCCCAAGGTTTTAAAAAGGCTGGTGATACTCGTGTTTGCAAATTACGGAAATCACTTTATGGATTACGACAAGCATCTCGTAATTGGTATCATAAATTTACCCAAGCTCTCACCAAAATTGGTTTCCGTCAATCCCAAGCGGACCATTCGCTATTTATCTTCCAACAAGGCTCACTTGTCACATTTGCTCTCATCTATGTCGATGACGTTATTCTGGCAGGAAATGACATTACCCACATTGGTACAGTAAAAGATTACTTAAACAATGAGTTTAGTATTAAAGATTTGGGGAAACTGAAATATTTTCTCGGCATTGAAGTCGCTCTCTCTCCAGATGGTTTTGTCTTGAGCCAGCGTAAGTACACTCTTGATATTCTTGAAGAGAGTGGTATGCTCGCCGGACGCCCTTCTCAGTTTCCCATGGAGCAAAATTTAAAACTTCGCCCAGATGATGATAGCCCTCCGGTGGATGCCTCTTCTTACCGCCGTCTCATCGGGCGCTTATTATACCTCACTGTGACTCGTCCGGATATTGTTTACTCTGTTAGTCAACTCAGTCAATTTCTTAGTTGTCCACGTCAAACACACCTTGATGCGGCAACACGTGTTCTGCGGTATCTGAAACAAACACCGGGTCAAGGAATTTTCCTATCATCAGAAACTGACCTCACGCTCCGGGGCTATTGCGATGCAGATTGGGCAGGGTGCTCTTTTACTCGTAGATCCAGTACCGGTTACTTCATCACCCTTGGTAACTCACCCGTTTCTTGGCGAACAAAGAAACAATCTGTTGTATCTCGCTCATCCGCCGAAGCAGAATACCGCGCTATGGCAGTAACTGTTAGCGAGATTTTGTGGTTGCGATGGTTACTTCAGGATTTTCTAGTCCCTCAAGAAGATCCTACATCCCTTTACTGTGATAATCAAGCTGCTCGACATATTGCGCTTAATCCAGTTTTCCATGAACGTACTAAACATGTTGAGATAGATTGTTATTTTGTCCGAGAAAGAGTCGCCACTAATGAGATTCGACCACTATCCATCTCCACAACCAATCAAGTTGCTGATATATTCACAAAGGCCTTGGGCGCTGACCGATTTCAATTTCTTCGAAGCAAGTTGGGTGTTCGCAATCTTCACACTCCACCTTGAGGGGGAGTATTACAGCATGTTATATTTTATTATTGTAATAACTAGTTAAGTAGCATATTTACTATTTACGTATTAAATATTACTCCTATTATTGTATGGACCATGCAAGAGCCAGCTTCTCTCTCTTGTGATGAGTCATACCCCTTTGTTGTACTATATATACATGTACGCATGATGTATGAATAAGAAAGTGTAGAGTTTTGCTCTCTGCTAACTCCTTTTCTCCTCTTCAATATTAATATTATCATACTCAATTTTGTTATATCAATTTTATCAGACGTCTCTAGGGTTTTCCCTAGCTAGTTTTGCCGGCGGCGGCGTTTAGTCGCTCAGGTCCGGAGATTCGGAGATTTTGACTGCGTTTTGGATCGTCTTTCTCCCACCGGTAATTTTCAGATCTCAATTCGTCTCATAGGCTTGAGGAAGAGGTGAAGGCGGGGTTGGGGTCTGGTTCTTCTTCACGGCAGGGGTTTTATTCGGCTTTGGGGAGTTTGAAAAGGAGGTTGCAGGCTGCTGCTTTTTCGTCAATTGGATGCAACGATTCGGCCACACGCAATCTGGAAGGTCTGGGAGGTCAAGGGGATGATTAGCAATTGTCATAGCAGGTTGTTTGAAGGTGGTGAAGTAGGCCGACGAGGAGGTCACAGATGAGAAAGGGACTCCAAACAAGAGCTCACGTGTGAAGGTAGACGAAGAGGTGCTGATACGTCCCCCTCCTGAACCGCCGCCATGGAGAATTTTTGCGGCTAGGACTGTGGGAACTCAATGGAGGTTTCTCGGGAGAATAAGGATGCATTTTAATTTTCATGCTGCTGTTGTGTTTGGTTTTTCTACTTTCGATCAGACTATGTTTATTTCTTTTACTTTTACTTTATTCTGTCAGACTTTTACATTAGGTAGGGGTGATGAGGGTTTCGTTCTGGTCACGTTTGGCTCATTTAGACCCATTACAGGACAATCGAATCATATTGCTCTATCCAGGGTGGTTGGTTCTCCAACTGGTCCGAGGGTTAGTGGCTGGAAGTGTTTCCTTTATCGTTTGTATCCCTTGCTGAATGTTTTATTATCAATATAAGCCCTCTAGTTCTTGATAAAAAAACTAGAATACGAAAATGGCAGTTTTCTTTCTTGCGTTGATAGATGGGAAAGTTCCCGAAATATGACTAAAACAGTTTGAAAATTTCAAAATAGGACTGTAATGTTTTTTATTCCCAAAATAGGAGTAATTACTGTCAAGTTTGGAAAATAATGTCATGTTTGAAGTCTGACTCTACCAAAACATGACAGTAATTAGTCCTATTTTGGAAATAAAAACATGACAGTCCTGTTTTGGAATTTTCAAATCTTTTTAGTCATATTTCGGGTAATATTCTCTTGATGGATTTGAAAAAATTTAAAGGCAAATAACTGAATAAGTGTTATTTTAATACGCAATCCGCAACATAGAATGTGACATTTGTGATAAAATATGACATTTCACGACATCAAAGCTTCCAAAAAGTGAGATAAAATCCTAAATAGGGGGTAATTTTAAAAATATTACCTACATGAGAGATCTACAACTAAGGAAATTTTCCCTACAGAAAATAGTAACACGCATGATCGGGATATGAGTTGAGAAATCATTAATTTGTGATTTTGTATCAATCGATGACAATAACAAATGAGTTATTGTGGTAGTCAACTCAATAATATTATGTGGTGCAATGTAGAAAACTATGAAATTGTGAACTTGTATGAAGAAAAATGCTAACAATGAACAAATGCTACATCATCGAATTTTATGGTGTATGCTTTTTTGAAAGAATGTAGGTTAGGGTTTATTTATTTTTTATAAAAAGGAAAAGGCATCTAATTGAGGGTGATAAACTAATGGAACAACAAGAGTAGACGAACTAACTAAACTATAAGTTGGAGAATGAAAGCATTGACGGAACAATATTAGACAATGACGACTAGATATAGCTGGTGAAGTGAGTTGCATGTAAGAGATGAATCTTACTCCGTATTTATTAATGATAAAAGTAATAAGAGATAAAGCAGCTCAAAGCTATACTGAGATGAAACATAGAGTCAGATGACCCCCAAAGACCAAACAAGTTCGTTAAGTGAACAAATTGAAAGATAAAAAATTGTCTAAACTAGAAAGAGAACAAATTAAATCAATACTGACTTCACAAGCCATTGGAAAGAGAGAATTAATTTGACCAGCAACCAACAAGGAAACTCAGTCGAACATAAATTTTCTGAATCATCGATTTGAACAGCCACAAGAGATCCAGTTGAACGTTTTCTTCTTCCTAGAGCGATACGGTGGTTCAGGTGGAGGACGACTAAGTGAAGCCTCAGAACAACAAGGTTGAAAAAACTTTGTCAACGTGAATAACAAAATTCCACCAAATTGATTGCACTTAATTTAATATATAGAATAATGACTTGTTTAGAAACAGTTATTTGGCGGAAATGAGTAAACATTCAGGAGGCTATAAATATGATTTTTCCGGATGCATTCCATGGGGGTGTTATTAAGATGATCATAATTTATACATATGAATATATTGCACAACTGTTAAACGTTTTCCACTCTCTTCCAACTGATCCATGAGCAAAACAAATTTAGCAGTATCTCCAATACTTTAAATAGGGTATTGCTTTAAAAGAATTGAAAAACTCATACACAAATTGGATCAACAGAAGCAACTCTAATTCATAGAGGAGGCAGCCCTCAGTGAAATCCCACAGGCACAGAGAATCGCGAAGGCAAGAGCAACAACAATAACCAAGTTTCACACCAACCAGTAAAATATGACTTATTGCTAGAATTGTAGAGTTCTCAACACACATTGCAGTTTTCCTCCTTCACTTCATCTACCTACACAAGCCATTCAGATAGCAAAATTTAACCTGCCTTTTACACTCGAAGAGAAAACTATATACGGAGTAGATGTTTTCTCTCCAGTTCAGCCGACGCAAACAAAGGACATGGTAACCCACTTGATGACACACAAGTGACACAACTACGATAAATCCAACTGTGTAAAAGTAAAGAGAAAAAATACAATTGATTCCATGCCTCTAGGCTCTAGCCAATCAGAAGTAGAATCACTTCCTGTAAAAAGATAATGACAAATGAAAATGGTGGCTCCCTTGTTCACATTCTGAAGAGTAAATAAAGTAATAAACTGTATTGAGTGCAGTTTAGAAGTACTCACTACTCAAGTACCACAAGTTTTACTTCGTTTCATCTAGGAAAAAAGGATCAAATAAGGCCTTCTACTATTATGAAAGAGTCACATAAGGTCATGTACTCAATAAAGTGTCATATAAGGATGTTTTTACTTGGACTCTAATTTGTCCCAGACCAGACCAGACCAGTCCAGACCAGACCAGTTCAGACCAGACCAGACCAGACCAGACTTGGATAGTTATAAAAATACAAAGAAACCAAACCTTACCAGACCAGACCAGACCAGTTCAGACCAGATCAGACCAGATTAGACCAGACCAGACCAGACCAGCAAATTACAGTCGAAGTAAAAACATCCTAAGTACCTCTACTTGTAAAAAGCAATCAAATGGGTCCTAATGACCTATTTAACACCTCTTAATCTCGGTTTTAGCATACTTCTGACCATCTTTTTAGAATAGATTATACGACATACGTCGAATATTTAACTAAGATTGATTGAAATACAAGTCAAAAAAATCGACATGTAAGCTAAAACCGGGATTAGGAGATTGTAAATAGATCGTTATGACTCATTTGATTGTTTTTTACAAGTAGAAGTACTTATATGACACTTTATTGAGTACATGACCTTATGTGACTATTTCATAATAATAGAAGGCCTTATTTGACCCTTTTCTCTTCATCTGGTATCTATCAAAAAACTAACTTAGAGGTAAAGATGGCAGATGACAATGGGGTTATCATTGCAGAGCAAGTGTTCAAGAAGACCAAAACAAAGTTCAATACTAATTAAATTAGAAATGGGAGAGCTCTCTACCCATTTGCAAGAAAACAATTTGGACTATGTTAAATTATGAACATGTTAATAACATCCATATGAAATGCATCTCGAAAAATCAGTTTTATAGCCTCCAAAAGCTTACTCATTTATGCTAAATAACTCTTTCTAAACCAGCCCTTATTCTCTACAACAACATCCAACAACATCCAAGCCTTAGGATGTTTTTACTTGGACTGTAATTTGTCCCAGACCAGACCAGTCCAGACCAGACCAGACCAGACCAGTTCAGACCAGACCAGACCAGACTTGGATAGTTATAAAAATACAAAGAAACCAGACCTTACCAGAGCAGACCAGACCAGTTCAGACCAGACCAGACCAGATCAGACCAGACCAGCAAATTACAGTCCAAGTAAAAACATCCTTAGTCCCAAACGATATTGGGGTCGGCTAACATGAATCGATACATGATATCGCCAAAAGGAAAAAAAAAGAAAATAAAGATAAAAAAGATAATATAAAAGTGATGGATATACATATAAAAGATAAAATAAAAAGGAAAAAATAATAATATTGTTGTAAAATGAAGAAGATGTAGAATAGATTAAAGAGATAGATATATTAATAATAACCTCTAAATTACTTCTTCTTGATATAACTAAGATTTTCTCAATTTCTGAAAATGAATTTACAAGGCTTCATCAAGCTCCTATTTATAGTGTTTGTGCTTGATGATTAGTCACCTAAATGATGAGTCTACAGATTTGGTGGCAATAACAAATTGAGCCACCTATTCTAACTAGGTTACAAGGATCATTACAAAGATCAGGAACATCTTGGTGTCCTAGTGACAAGGATGAATAATTCACACTTTGTCAATTTGATTGTTTTACAACACCCCCCCTTGAATGTTCATCCTTGAATATGTATTTGTTATCTTATTGTGAAAATGAGTGTGAAAATTAAGGGGTAAAAATTACGACATATAATGTCATTGTATTTGGATGTACTGTCTCGTTAAAAACCTTATTAGGAAAAACCCATTGGGATAAAAACCTGATGAAGGAAAAAAGAGTGCAGGGCATTCAAATACTCCCCCTGAAATTAACATAAATTTTGAAGACGACGCATGCCGATTTTCTGTACAAGTTCTATGAACTTCTTTGGGGGTAATGATTTGGTGAAAAGATCAGCCGGATTTTCACTAGATCGGATTTGTTGAATGTTGATTGTTCCTTCTTTCTCAAGGTCGTGAGTAGAGAAGAATTTTGGTGATATGTGTTTCGTTCTGTCTCCTTTGATGTAGTCTTCTTTAATCTGAGCTATGCACGCAGTGTTATCTTCGTAGATCACAGTAGGGTAAACAGTAAGAGGCTTCATACCGCATTCATTCTGGATGTGTTGAATCATAGATCGCAACCATACACATTCTCTTCCGGTTTCATATAGTGAAATTAACTCCGAATGATTTGATGATGTAGCTGTCAATGTCTGCTTCATAGATCTCCAAGAGATTGCGGTGTTACCATAAGTAAATACGTACCCGGTTTGTGATTTCGCCTTTTGAGGATCAGATCAATATCCAGCGTCTGCATATCCGATTAAAGCAGATGTTGCATCTTTGTGGTAGAATAGGCCGAGATCAACTGTACCATGGAGATAGCGGAATATGTGCTTGATCCCGTTCCAATGACGTCTTGTTGGACATGAGTTGTACCTAGCTAATAAATTTACAGAAAATGCAATATCTGGTATAGTATTATTAGCTAAATACATTAAAGCTCCAATAGCACTCAGATATGGTACTTCGGGACCGAGTATTTCTTCGTCGTCTTCTCGGGGACGGAATGGATCATCGTGTATGTTGAGAGATCGAATGACCATTGGTGAAGTCAAAGGATGAGCTTTGTCCATATAGAATCTCTTCAACACTTTCTCGGTGTAATTGGATTGGTGGATTAAAATTCCATTCTTCAAATGCTCAATTTGAAGTCCGAGACAAAATTTGGTTCTCCCGAGATCTTTCATTTCAAATTCTTTCATAAGATATTTTGCAGTATTTTCAATTTCATCGGGAGTTCCAATAATGTTTAAATCATCAACATATACTGCAATTATGGCGAATCCCGAATTTGATCGCCGAATGAAAACACATGGACTAATCGGATCATTCTTATATCCTTCTTTGAGAAGGTATTCACTGAGACGATTATACCACATTCGTCCAGATTGTTTTAGTCCATACAATGACTTTTGTAATTTAATGGAAAACATGTCTCGAGGTTTCGAGCTATAAGCTTCAGGCATTTTAAATCCTCCAGGAACTTTCATATAAATGTCTGTATCGAGTGAACCGTATAGATAGGCGGTCACTACATCCATTAGGCGCATTTGCAGCCTTTCAAAAACAGACATGCCAATGAGAAACCTTAATGTAGTTGCATCAACTATTGGAGAATAGGTTTCTTCATAATCGATTCCCGCCATTTGAGAAAAACCTTGGGCAACAAGTCGGGCTTTATATCTAACAATTTCATTTTTCTCATTGCGTTTACGCACAAATACCTATTTAAAACCCACAGGTTTTACGCCTTTTGGCATAAGGACTATCGGTCCAAAAACATCACGTTTTTCAAGTGATTTTAATTCAGCCTGAATAGCTTCATTCCATTTTGGCCAATCTTGTCGTTTCCGACATTCTTCAATTGATGTTGGCTCATTGTCATTGTTTTCATTCATAACATTTGTGGCAACGGCATAGACAAATATCTCATTAATATCAATATCTACTCGATTCCATTGCATTCCAGTAGAAACGTAATTTATTGAAATTTCATAATTATCAACGTTTCTATCAGTATCTGGAATATCTTCCTCGTTTAAGGAAGTTGGATCATTATTTGAGATGTTTGTTCTGTCAATATCATTTTCTATGCCAGTATTTTCAAATTGATCATTTTCTTGTTCAGAAGGATGAACATCTTTGGCATCACAGATCAATTCCTGCCTTTTAGTTTTTCTTGGCTTTATATCTTTTGATCCAAGTGGCCTGCCACGCTTTTTGCGTATAGAAGAATCAATTGCAAGAGATTTTTCAGAATTCTCTGCTGGAATTTCGATTCTGGCAGGGGCATTCATAGCAGGAATATGTGACTTTGTCACTTTCTTTGTATCTGTGAATGCATCAGGCAACTGATTTGCAACATTTTGTAAATGGATTATCTTTTGCACCTCTTGCTCACATATATTTGATCTAGAATCAAGGCGTGATAATCCTGTTGCATTCCATGTTATTTCTTTCGTACTTGGGTCCGATTTATTAGTTTCCCCCCTAAGGTTGGGAATACTGTCTCATTGAAATGACAGTCAGCGAACCGTGCGGTGAATAAGTCACCAGTCATCGGTTCAAGATATTTTATTATTGAGGGAGATTCAAATCCAACATAAATTCCCAACCTTCTTTGAGGACCCATTTTTGTACGATGAGGTGGAGCAACTGGAACATAAACAGCACAACCAAATATCTTTATGTGTGCTAAGTTTGGCTCTCGTCCAGTAACTAATTGCATTGTGGAATATTCATGATACGCAGTCAGTCTAAACCGAATTAAATTTGCTGCATGCAAAATAGCATGTCCCCAAGCTGATGAAGGTAAATTACACTTCATTAATAATGGTCTAGCGATTAATTGTAATCGTTTAATCAAAGATTCAGCAAGACCATTTTGTGTATGGACATGAGCAACAGGGTGCTCCACATCAATCTCAATCGACATACAATAGTCGTTAAATGATTGGGAAGTAAATTCTCCTGCATTGCCGTATCCATCACTTTCAACCTGTGGAAAGACATGCCCAGGCGGAAAAACCCGGACGATGACTGTGAGGTTTTCAGTTTTTCCGACATTCCGAATTGCCCGGAATACCCCTGGTGGCAGCTTTCTCCCAGATATCGGAGCTACACTGAGGGGGGCTCAGATTCGGAATTCACCAGACGATTTTATTTGGATAACACCGTGAATCACGGGCCGCTGTTCAACACTTTCAGTGCGCTGGAGGGGGTCTACACAGAGTACCTCAAGAAGAACCTGGTCAACGATAGGATTTGGTCCGTCGGTCCATTCTTGCCTCCCGACGACGAAAAGTCTGCCCCGGCGAAGCGTGGCGGATCGAGCACCGTCTCAACAGATGACATACTGAGTTGGCTCGACTCGCGGGGGGACAACTCGGTGGTCTACGTTTGCTTCGGCGGTCAAGCAGTTTTGACCACAGACAAATGGAGGCGGTAGCGCTCGGGCTTGAGAAGAGCGGAGTCAACTTTTTATGGTCAACCAAAGTGCCCACGAAGGGACACATGGGTGAAGGCTACGGGGCGATACCCACGGGTTTCTTGGAAAGGGTGGGCCAGAGGGGACTAGTGATCCATGGTTGGGCGCCACAGGTTTTGATTCTGGGGCATAGGTCGATAGCTGCATTCCTGACCCATTGCGGGTGGAACTCGACATTGGAAGGAATAGTTGCCGGCGTGCCGTTGCTGACATGGCCGATGGGCGCCGACCAATACGTGAATGCTGAGCTTTTGGTGGACGAGTTTAAAGTTGGAATGAGAGTGGGTGAGGGACAGAAAACGGTGCCAGACTCGGACGAATTGGCTCGTTTGTTGGGCAAAACGGTGAGAGTGGGAAATGGGGAGGCAAAGGGGTGTGCTTTGCAGCTGAAAGTGGCAGCATTGGATGCGGTTGGAGAGGGCGGGGAATCATTCAACAATTTGGAGAATTTCGTCAAGCAATTGAGTGAATTGGCTTCTTTGGAAATGAAAAGGTAACAAACAACTGAAGGCCATGTGAGGAAGCTAGGCTGAAGTTGCGTTCGTTCTGATCTTTTTCTTGTGTAGAGTAACGGTAACTCTCTGTATTGAAGACTACTGCTCCCTATTTTGTTTGGTTTTAGTAATCCCATGTTTTAGCATTTGCATCTATTCTATGAGTATATTGTTTACACTATACTCTCTCGTAATGAGAGACCGTTTGACAACACTGTTTTTCGGCTTATCAGGCTTATCAGCCAACTTTTCACCAAACACGTAAATTTTGCTTTCGCCCGCTGAATTGTGTAATAAGAAGAAAAAGTAAGGTTGAAGTTACTTTTCTTGCTGTATTGGTTGAAGTTACTGTAGATGACTATTTTAGCTATTTTGACATATAACTTTTTCTTAATTTTATTAATAAAATACTACACATACGTAGTATTTTAAAAGTATGTTTTTCTTAAATCAGCAAAATCGGCCAATGCAGCTAGAACTTCATAAATTTCAACAGAATCAAACAAGACAGCCGATTTTCGTGCTACCAAACGATCTCTTAATTCTGATTTTAACTTGACAGAGAAGAAAGTAAAAAATTGTATAGCCCCTCTTGACACGAGTAATATGTAGTTTGTGACACTACTTCAAAGACAATATCAAAATTATTGCCTACTTAATGAAATTAGACTCAAGTTCAGAAAAGTAAGGGCATATTTACTAACAAATTTATTTTCCAGTTTTGTTTTCTATTTTCCGTTCTCCAATTTTCTGTTTTCATTTTTTCAATTTTTCTATCCCCAATTTTTGTTTTTCAATTTTTAGTTTTACATTTTAAAATCTAAAAACATGTTCATCAATTTTTTACTTGGTTCTGTGACCGACCAGAAGACTGAAGAGTACGGTCCCGATCCGGAACCGAACATAGTACAATTCAAGTAGGTACCATGTCCCAAGTATTAAAAAGTCGGGACCGGAACCGGCCGGTCATGGGCGATCCCAATGATTAGTTTGACTATCTCTTTTCCCTTTTCCTTATTGGTTGACAACTCAACGACTCTTTTAAAACTTTTCACTTTAAAAAATAATTCTAAAAAACGAAGACCGAACCAGCGGGTCATTAACGGGATAGGCCGAGGACTACTCGGTGGTCGACCCGATCGACCAGAGACCACCGGATCGTTGGGTGGATATAACGGGGACCGTCGGGTAGTTGACCGGATAGGAAAGGGACCATCGGATCGTGGACCGGATTGGGACTACTTGACCATTAACCTGACCGAAAATGTCACACTTGGTCATGGCCGGATCGGACCAGGCAACGACCGTTCAGTCATCGACCGGATATGGACCGCTTGGTGGTGGACCGGGCCAGACAGAGACCGTCGGGTTGTCGATTGGACCGGGACCATCGGGTTGTCGACCGGGACTACTCAGCCATCGACCGGACCAAACTTGAACTGACACCGTAGCGGGACCGGATACACCAGTTGACGTAAGTGTGCAAATTCATTGCAGCGGCACTGCAACATCGGCATTTTTCAAATTTGGAAAACTAGTAAAATTCACTTCTCCAATTCATTAAAGAAAACAAAGACTTCTCTCATTTTTTTTGTTTTGGAAGATAATTTGGCGAACACATTTTTCTGTTTTTCTTTCTCCAGTTTTCCATCAAATATTTTTGATAAACACGTTTTATGTTTTCCTTTTTCCATTTTTTTCATTTTTTCAAAAAATTGGAAATATCTCTGTTAGTAAACAGAACCAACTTTCCCTTAAAATTTTCCCTATCGTTTCTAGAGTCTTATGCTTCACGGATAGTTAATAGTTAGTTTTGGACTGTTGGGTAATAATAAGTAAAACCAAACCAAACCGTCATATGTGATGTACAGTTTGAAAAGAGAAAATCCTTAAAACGTACAATTTTAAAAGTACAACATAAATAAGTATACAAATCAACCATCATTGTTTGAGTAATAATATATATGGTAATATACTCCATCAATATTTTGTAAATAGACATTTTCACTCAAACAAATTGTCATGATGGTAATACTAATAGTATCAATAATGAAATATTCTTTTTGATTATGAAATATTTATAAATTACTTTTTGTTAAAGAGGAAAAAATGAAAGGATAAGCATTTAGTACTTGAATATCTTTTGAAAACAACACAAAATATTTGTAACTTTTAAAACTTTGACATACGAACATAAAATCTGGTGCAACTGTCAATGCTCTCGACACTCTCAGTGTCCTAGGGCCTTGATACCCCAACGACCAACCTACTCTAATACGGTGCAACTAGTTTCACTCTGCCATTGGCTCATCAAGAGAGCGGCAATGGCTCTCGACTAGTTGTGCCCTTAGATCCACTTCACCCTACTTCATCGTCAAGTCCCTTACCAACAACAAGCTCCTCGGATCAAACCAGATCAGCAAGCCTAACTCTGTTAGGCCAACACATCTAAGTCAAAACAATGCCCCATGCTATATCACCCCCATTTAGCCATGACGAGTATTCCCAATGGTCTGCAACAATCTTTGGTCTATACTTTAGGAAGAGAGTCTCAGATGAACACTTCAACGATAATGTGTAATGCTCAAGTTACTTAAGAGGTTGCCCTCAAGTATTATTTTACACATATAATTGTTTTATTTTATAATGGTGTAACGAGAAGATTTAAAGGTGAGCATACCTATATTCACATGAAAATTATAACAAGGCCAAATCATTCATTATATAAAAAAGAAAGTTATGAAGAATATGTTGACTACAAAATTGTAAATATGTAGAAGTACAATGTGCAAAGTTTTAGATTATAACCGCATCATGGATACATAAGAATCCTGTCATGAGTCATGAATGTTTTTTTTATATCATAAGCCGCTTATATAATTAAAATAGCATCCAGAAGGGTACACGAACATGAAAGGACCACATGTAACCATCCGCCCTTGGCCGAGACTCTGAGTTAATCACCCAATACAAAGCAATATAACTCGCTAGACCTAACTTGGGCAAATTAAAGCTAACGACGATTACCGTAAACCTCTCAACCCCAAACCTAATGCAAGAGTTTTACAACAGAAAAAGTAGTAAAAACAAAACATAATAGTGTGACCGTGGAGTAAAACGAAAATAAATAAAATAAATTGACAAGGCAACTAAATCCATGCTTCAAACATCATCCTCGGCGGTGGCTCAGGAGGGGGACGGATCATCAACCCTTCATCTTGAAACATTCCTTGCAAAACCACCACCACAATTTGCACTGACATCTTCTTAATCCCAATGATTATAGCCCGAATGAACCCGGAATTCATGCTTACCTTCCCAATCGAAACCAGTGATAGAAGAGGGGAGTCCATAACCCGAGCAAAATCACGATCCAAATCTGTTTTCTCTCGAAACGCCCGTTCCCAGCCCTTCCTAAATCTGATGTCGAGCAAGTAAGAGCGAAGCAGGGAGGGTAAACCGATCTTCAATCGGCAAGATTGAAATTGGAAACACGACCTAGCGGCTCGCGACGCAAGCTCTAGGAGAAAAAAAGGAGATCCGCTAGCTTGACGAGTGCCATGAGTCATGAGTGTTAAAACATAAAACTAGCCATCACATTTTATTTCAAATTTTAGTGCACCTCATATATAAGGTATAATTACACATTTAATCTATCAAAGCTAAATAAAAATATCATACTGACGACATTGTAAACCGTTTATGTCAAATCTTGCTACCTCCATGTATGTCAAATTGACTTGATGACTTGATTGTTTAAAATTAATGGAGAAAAAATAATTTTTATCTTCTCACGTTTTATCCATTTCCTATTTCCAAAATCCAAACCACTTATAGGCAACGTGTTTCACACCAAAACAAATAAATTTAAGAAGCGACTCCCCCACGGCCCTACCTAGCAGGCTTCAGCTGAGTAGGCTGTCCTATTCCCTCTTTCTTCGATTAGTGTTCATTTCCACCGATAATCTCAAGAATTTCTGGGTTTCCACCGTTCTTCAATTACTCTTATATATATACCTCCCTCTCTGCTATCATCTCATCTTCTCCCGTAGAAAGTTCTTAGCTTTTCCTGAGACATAGAGGTCCGTTCCAACTCTGTTTAGCTTCAAGACTTGAATCTTTATACACTCCGTAGTTCTTTATCTGTTTTTCGTTTTCTGGGTTGATGGGAAGTTATTGAATTTTACAGGTTTCATCCCTTGGCTCTGGATAGCTTCAACACCTCAATCTTCATAAACAGGTTTCATCTCCTGGCCAGAAATCATTTCTTTAGTGTACTTGGTTTAAGTTTTTCGTGTTTCTTATTAGACTCTCCAGTCGTTGTATGATTGAACAAACCAATCTGGCGTTTCTTGAAATAAAACTAAATTTATCTTTCTGCTCGGGCTGTGAAGCTTTTGTGTTCTTGTAATTCTTGAAAATTCGGTAGTTATTTACCCCAGACTGTTTATATTTTCTTGAAACAAGAACTTCACAAATCATGCATTTGATATCGTATCTGCTCATGAATGGCATTGTTCGGTTAACTTTCATACGGAGTATTTGATAAGAGTAATTTTGTAGCTATTGGATGTGTTGATGTCACTCGGATGAGTGTTTTGGTGTAAATAACTCATGCTTTTGATTTTTTTGTTTCTTTTTGTAAACAGTATACTAAAGATATTATAGATGGTTCGGGAAAGTTATTCTAGCTTTGAATCACCCAGGAGAAAATCTTCTGGGCTATTGAGAGACCAAGTCCAGATAGTGAAAAGAAGGGATTGTGATCGTTATGAGATTGTCCCAATTGAAGATACCCTTTCATTTGAAAAGGGATTGTTCGTTGTGGTCCGAGCATGCCAGTTGCTGGCTCAAAAGAATGAGGGGATCACAGTTGTGGGAGTGGCTGGTCCATCTGGTGCTGGAAAGACTGTTTTCACTGAAAATATAATGAACATCATGCCCACTACAACTGCTGTCATCAACATGGACAACTACAATGATCCAAGTCGCGTTATTGATGGCAACTTTGATGGTAGTACTTCTCCCTCTCCTTTCTGCTTTTAGCGTTTGTTTCATTATTTCCACTCCCAATATACTCGAACTTCTGTTGGGGGTGTTTCTCGATTTATCTGCATTTAATTTGTACAATGGGATTTAATTAATATGGATTTGTTATCTGTCAGAGAATAAGTTTTCCTGTTTGGTCTGATCTTGTGAACACCCCAAGTTTAATGACTCTAATTTTAGACAGTTATTTGGCTATATAGATTTCATGCCTGTGGCCTAACTTAATTAATATATCTATATTTGGTGATATAGATTAACATAGATTTTAGCAGTTGTTTGGTTCAGGGATTTGGAGGGGAGGACGGATTTACTAATATATCTCTATTTGTTAGTCTTAGACTAAGTAACTATCAGATTAGTTAAAATGTGCATTTTTATATACTTTTTAAACTCCACTTTATTGTCAACCATCTAAATGTGGAAATAAATTTAACAGTAAACATCACCACATTTCTGCAATATCCCTGAACTTAGCAAGCCCTTCGGGTCTATTTGGATGGGAGTCCTTTGGAGGGCGTAGTCTATATCTTGATACATACGGAGTATATTATTTTTAAAAATGAATAAATAAATATTGTAATTTAATATGTTCACTTAGTATATCAGTCTTTCAATATATATAAAACCTCAATTCTCAAATATACCCTCCAAAGCATTCCCTTTCAAACCCCTCTGTCCGGACAAACTTTAAGGTGATGATGATTATTTTATCACAGAAGAGATGGCAGTTGTAACCCGACCCGTGTGCATGCCTGACCTGTGCAGATGTAGTTGGAAGGGTTCGGGTTCTATGGTTGCACCAACTCTTGCACTTGACCCACCACCCCACGGTTTATTTAGCATACAAATAGGGAGTGCAGTTTTTTAGTGCAAGTCTATGTGTGTGATTTATATTCAACATGAGTGTGACACCACATGGCTACATGTGTATCGTCTTTCTTTATATGAGGCAACTTATGGCTTCCTTTCTTTTCTTTAATGGAAAAAGATGAGTGGTTTTTTATTTAACGTTATAGATGAAGAAAAGAGATGCTTCAGTAATTACTGTCAACTGGCAAGTATCATTCTCTATGGGTCCAACTTATATTTTCATTCACTTTCTACCCAAGAGAAGTTCCTTTCTATTTATAATGTACTTCAATAAATCCCCACTATTAATCAGTTAGTTAGTTCATATCCTGGAAACAATTTTAATATTCTTTCCTTTTTCGTTTTGTGATGTAGATCCACGCTTGACGGATTATGGAACATTGATTGAAAATATCCATGGCTTAATAGCTGGAAAGCCTGTTGAAGTTCCTATATATGACTTCAAATCTAGTTCTCGCATTGGATACAGGTAATTCATATCTTTTCTTTTTAAAACTCTTTGGTCAAACCTCCTCAACTAGTACAAAAATATGATAACAAAGAAGTTAATTTTTTATAATAGGAGTAGGTATTATGGTGTAAATATTTAACAGGACAGTTGAAGTTCCAAGTTCTCGAGTATTAGTCATTGAAGGAATTTATGCTTTGAGTGAAAAGCTGCGGCCTTTGATAGATCTTCGTGTCTCAGTCACTGGCGGAGTGCACTTTGATCTTGTCAAACGGGTCCTTAGAGACATTCAACGTGCTGACCAAGAGCCAGAAGAAATAATCCATCAAATCTCTGAAACGGTTTCTCTATTATTGTTTCTATCACTGCGTATTCTTATTATAATTTTAATTTATTAATTTTGTTATTATTATTATTGTTGTTGTTGTTGTTGCTGCTTTTGTGTTGTTATTATTATTAGTACTACTATGACTACTAGTATCATTATTACTATTATCATCGTTATTATTGTTATTATTGTATACAGAGTAACTAATACTACTAGTCTACTACTGTTTTTAGTATTGTTTTTATCTCATATTTTGGCATTTGCTTTCGCGTAGGATGAAGCTTTACTTGACTCACGCTCTCTTATGTAAACAGGTATATCCAATGTACAAGGCTTTCATTGAACCAGATCTAAAGACAGCCCATATAAAAATCACGAACAAGTTTAATCCGTTCGCTGGGTTCCAGAACCCCACCTATGTTTTGAAGGTTAGAATATGTTAATGCACTAAGCGCTTGTTTGGTAAGGGTTATTTGGTTGAAATTGGTGAATCTACTGAATTTACTGAAAGGGGAAGCTTTTGGTGACATTCATTTTAGCTGTATGAGTTTAAAGCTGATAAGCAGAATAAGTAAGATAAGGCTACCAAACAGGGCCTAAGTCTAAAATTTAATATTTTCAGCTCTCTCTTATTGTTTTTTTTTTTGTTTTTGTTTTTTTTGTAGTCTACAAAGATGGTAACAGTGGATCAGATCAAGGCTATTCTTAGTGAGGAACACAAAGAAACTAAAGAGGAAACATATGATATTTTCCTCTTGCCACCAGGTGAAGACCCTGAAGCTTGTCAATCATATTTGAGGATGAGGAATAAAGATGGCAGATACACTCTCATGTTTGAGGTTGGAAATCTCCACTTCTTGATGTTCTCCTAATTTAATGGAATCTGTTATGTTCTGCTTTCAACTGGAACATTAATGGCATCTTTCTTTAATCTTTTGATGTGAGATTCCTAACAGAAGCTACACCATTATGCATTAACGTGTTATATCTTGCATCACTATTTCAGGAATGGGTGCAGGATAGTCCTTTCATTATATCACCCAGAATCAGTTTTGAAGTCAGTGTGCGACTTCTTGGTGGCTTGATGGCCCTTGGGTACAACATTGCATCCATCTTGAAACGGAATAGTCATATCTTCTCTGATGATAGAGTTTGTGTTAAAATTGATTGGTTGGAGCAGCTAAATCGCCACTATGTTCAGGTATCTTAATTAAAAACTTATGATAAATCCATTTTATTTTCTATTTAACAAAGTACTGGTATTAAATAATTAATTAAAGGTCGGATGTTTGAACATATGACTTTATATACAACTAAAGCTAAGAGATAACTGGAAATTATAAGAATAGGTATCGAGTTTAAGACATTAATGGTTACAATAACATCTTCATTGAAATGCTAATGTTTTTAAATATTTGCATGAATATGTTAACGCCGCACTCTCAAAATGATATTTGGTCACCCCCCCTCCCCCCTCCCCTAAAAAAGTGGGCATTGCAGATACTTTTTTGTATGCAGAAGAATTACCTCTTCACTAACATTTTTTAAGTAGCATGGAGCAATATTTTGGAAATTTCCTCTGATCTTAAAGAAAGTCATAGTAGTGTTTATATATTATTCATATTAATTAATGTGAAAGGTGCAAGGAAGAGACCGTTTGTATGTCAAACATGTTGGTACACAGCTGGGGCTGGAAGGTTCATACATTCCCCGCACTTATATAGAACAAATTCAACTGGAAAAGCTTGTGAATGATGTTATGGTATGATATACTCTTTCGTAATGCATGATATGATTCCTATCAAATACTAGACAGTCCTTGATCGATAAACGTATGCAGGCTTTGCCA
This sequence comes from Cuscuta epithymum, assembly GCA_945859915.1. Classification (NCBI taxonomy): domain Eukaryota; kingdom Viridiplantae; phylum Streptophyta; class Magnoliopsida; order Solanales; family Convolvulaceae; genus Cuscuta; species Cuscuta epithymum. Next base: position 88,492 of record CAMAPF010000194.1, read on the forward strand.
GCTGATCTGAAGACAAAACTGAACATTGATGATGATACAGCAGCCATGAGCCCAAAAGAGGCCGTGTATCGGGCCTCTGCAGATAGGAGAAACAAGTTTCTTAATCGGTAACTCATAATTTATAGGAATTACTGATAAATATGTATATACATAATATTCATACATAAGTCTGGGGATATTCATGCTTTTGATATAAAATAAATGCTTATGTGTGAAATCCGTGCATATTAAACATGGGCAGTGGGATGTCGCTCTCATTTTCAAATTCACGCGAGAAACATATGAGAAAGCTCACTAAGCTTGAAGTAAATAACAGCAGATATGATGGAAGAACTCCCGATTCGCCAGCAGTCGCTAATCAGGTAAAAGATTAGCTCTCATAATTGAATTATGTATTGATTTTGATTTACAAAATGGATAACCAAATGGACAAATGGACCCAAACCAATCTCCCAAAGGGTGCTGAATAACCACAAAATTCTCAAACCCGAACCACCATCGTTCCAGATTTCAGTATTATACATTTATACTGTATTGAATTGGGTCTGTATTGAATTGGGTCTAACTCACCCAATAAGGATCCACAAACCTTATAAAGTAAACTCAAACCCAGGAAACAATCATTATGAAGTATTCAATAATATCTATCAAATTGTGTGTTTCAGGTTGCCATGACTCGCCTCTCAGAACAGATCTCTACATTGGCAGAGCGAATGGATGAGTTCACATCCCGGTTGGAAGAGCTTAACGTGTCTGCAAGAAGTTTTTCTGCAAGTGAGCAAAATTTGACGGTTTTGCCTGAAGTGATTAGCAACAGCACTGCGCCAACTTCCCTTTTTGCGGCTGGTTTGGGAAATGGGTCGTTGAATGGTGGTTCCATGTTAAATCATTCGGCATCATCTTCTCAATTGGCTAGGGATCCTCTCATGGAAGAGGTACATAAAATTCCACATTTTGGTCCCAACAACTGTTAAATCATTGTAGCTTTTGGTTCTTCACTTCATTTTTCCACTGTTTGTGCATGACTCACATGCATGTCACTTTTGGTCCTTATGATTGCTTTTACTGCCAATTTTTGACCAAATACTGCCTGATGGCTTGAAGTTCTGAAGTGGCTAGAAGCTCATTATCGATCATTTTAGATTTTTAGTCACTTTCCCGACCAATTTATAGATCAAACTATTGCCCATATAGGTGATGAGCACACAAAGTTGCTAGAAATTCATTATTGTGCACCAAAAATAGATGTCAAATTACCAAGCATGAAATCTCAACTAGTCAACTGTGAACCTGTTTGGGGTGCAGGTTTTTCGAGTTTCAAGGGGGCAACTTGAGATAGTTAATCAGCTACAGGTTTTGGGCGAAGCTATACGCGAGAGATACAGGGAGAGGTCTCAGCAAGGAAGAGGAGGACAGATTGAAACAATAGGACTTCCATTGGTCCTTAGTTTGGTTGTTGGTGGTATAGGCATCTTCTTGTTCCGAACGCTATCATCCTAAAGGCTTCTATGTGCTGTGCTGACTCACCATATACATGCAGAAAAGGGTGAGATCGGAGCTAGATGTAGCCTTCTTTCTGTGAACTAAACAAATACGGAGTATATTGTAGACATACAGGAGTTTAGAGCCATCCTTTGTATAACATGTAGTGACATATTTTTTGTGTGTTTCTCGCATAGACCTGATGAGCCAATGATATAAAATGCCACAAAGTTGAATGAAAGATTAGTTGGTAAAACCCTTCAGAGGTAAACTTCCTCTGGACACTTTGGTCCAAAACTTGCACTATAAAACATGCTACACACAACAATCAACAATGGTTATGCACAAACCAACAACCACACAATCAAATACGGAGTATATAACACCAAAGCAGAGCATTTGTTTTGAGGACTTAGCAGACATCAATTCAGATCCAAACTTGATGAAACTGTACCGGTAACATATGGTTGAAAGTGACACAAACATGCAAGTCGTGCACAAAGTGTGGGAAAAAATAGTCATGGACCCGGTTCGGCCCGCCCGGCCCGGCCCGCCCGGCCCGGCCCGCTACTGTGCGGGACCGGAACCGGCCCGGTTCTCGGGTCCGGGTCCGGGACGGGCCTAGGCCCGGTGGGGGGGGTCCGGGCTCGAGCCTTGTATTTGGCGAACCGGCCCGGCCGGGCCCGGATCCGGGCCTAATTGATTTTTTTTTTCATTTTTTGGGATACACTCGGGTCGGGCTTGATGGTTAGGAGGGGTTTGAGGGTTTTGGGGGGGGGGGTGGTGGGTGGTGGGGGTGAGGGGGGGTTAGGAAAGCAAAAAAAAGAAGAAAAAAAGAAAAAGAAAACCAAACCGGACGCCCGGCCCGGACCCGGACCGGATCCGGTGGCTACCCGGGCTGGTCCCGGGCCTTCCTTCCCAAAAAAAAGAAGACTGGATACCAAAAATGACAAAAACAAAAAAACTTTATAACCTAGCCACCTAGGGGTTATAAAGAGGCAGCAAAAGCAATCATATGGACCAAAAGTGACGCATGAGAGTCGTACACATACAGTGGGAAACTATGAAGTCAGCGGGAAAGTATGAAGTCAAGGACCAAAAAAGTTTTTCAGTACGGAATAAAAAGACTGCGTTTCTACTTTCTAAACGCAAGGTGACTGGATTGGTTCGTAAATACTTTGGAACGGGACAACGGGTCGCAGTCTCACAATTTTTTGAGAATTAATTTGAGTTTACTTACTCAGTGAAGTATTGATGGAGAAGTTGTTCTATCAATTTTTGTTGTATTTTCATATCCCTATCATGTCCGTAACACTTCCATTATAAGCTGCAACCAAGTAGACTATAAATTTAGGAAAAAATCACATTAATAATTTCAACTATTAACTATCTTTCAATATTAATCCCAAATATACATAATTCTGAAATAATCTGAATTTACCAAGTCCTTCACAAATTGATATCAGGTACTCGAGAGACTTAATGAACTAGTAAAGAGAAATACAAGCAAAACCCTGTATTGCCAATGTCACACCGGAAGAGAATCAACCGCCCGTAATTGGAAGTAGCACCACGACGCACTCTCCCACGTATTTCACCGTCAGGGATCAAGATCTTTCAAAGACAGTCTGCTACCGTTTGGAATTGAGGGGTTCCAACTTCCAACCTCCCGTCTTCATAAATCAGCGCCATTGCAGGGTTTTTTCACTTCAAGAGGAGGAAATAAAAGAAATACAAGAAAGAAATGAAGAAGGGACTGTCACCGAAAAGAAGGGAAAAAAGAGAAGAAAACACAAGGATGGGAAAGTTGAGATTCGAGAGGGGAGAAAAGAATACATGTCGAGATGACCTGCTGAATGGGTTTATGCAGAACTCAAGAGGGGAAAATTGAGACTCGAGAGGGCAGAACTCAAGAAGAAATTTTCAACAAAATTTCTCAAAAAGAAAGGCACGCATCATCCTTCAAGAATACATAAATTAATGCATTTTAACACTTAACATATTATTTATTGTTATTATTCTACAACAAACAACTTCATGAGCATTGATCAGCTATAAAGTCTAAAAAATCCAAAGCTGCAACCTTGTCATCTTTCTCATGGTGCTCTGAAAAATTCACCAGCATAGCGCACGTTTCCAAGTTCCTCTTCAATGCGCAGAAGCTGCAATAAGATCGAAATTGGCACTTATAGTCGTATACCCATACTGCTCAATCGCTCATCATCTAATCATATCAAAACTTCCCCCACATCATTTTATAATGCTTAAAAGCTAAAAATAAAAACTATCACTCTTTTGTGTTACAGGAGTACGGGGGGAACAGAAATCTCATCTCACCTGGTTATACTTGGCTAGACGCTCACTTCGGCAGGGGGCACCTGTCTTGATCTACATCAGAAAAAGAAAGAAATGGTCAGAAAAATGAAACCTATAACTACGTAACTCATATAAAAGAAAAGAAAGAAAGAAAGAAAAGAAGAAACAATAGTCAAGTAATAGAGAGATGAACCTGTCCACTGGCCAGACCAACAGACAAGTCAGCAATGAAGTTGTCCTCGGTTTCACCACTCCTGTGGCTGACCATGACACCCCATCCCGCTGCTTTTGAGTCAAGCGCTGCTTGTATGGATTCTGTCACGCTACCTATTTGATTTACCTGCAATTATTTTAGATATACTTTAATCAATTTGTTTTATTTCCATAATTCGTAGATTTCAGCTACCTCATCAAGATCACCCACAATTTCAGAAACTATAGCCAAACTCACACCTTACCAAACGGTCTCCTAATCAGATGAAATGGATGTTACCAATTGTTTTTCCTTTAACAAAAAATTCAAAAGGTTCAACCAACCTCCTTTCAGCCAAACAAGCCTACCCAAACTGGCAATGAATTTCACAAACGAAAAAGAGATGTAAATAAGTAAATACAGGTTTAAAGTCACATGCCTTGAGCAGTAAAGCATTGCAAGCCTTTTTCTGAATAGCTTCAGCTATTCTCTTTGGATTTGTGACCAATAAATCATCACCCACAATCTGTATATCCACGGAAGATTCTAGAGCTGCCCATGACCTCCAATCATCTTGATCAAAGGGATCTTCAATTGATACAATAGGGAAATCCTTGACAAACTGTTTGTATAGATCAAGAAGGCTCTCAGGAGTAAGCACATGAGAACCATCATTTGGCTGATTCTTGAAATTAAGGTCATACTTCCCGTCTTTCATAAGGAACTCTGATGCTGCAACATCCATACCTATCTTGATCTGTTCTAGAAAAAAGATCTTTTAGACAATGAGAACCTGAAATGCAACACGGTCCATTTGGAACACAGAAAATGCTAGGATGGAAAACAGATGAGAACTGGGAAAGAAAACTTTGGGAAAAAAATAAATAAAATAGTTGAACTGCACAAACCAGTTCTGGATATTGGTTCAAATTCCTTATTTAAAAGAAAAAAATCAAATCAGATCTGATTTTCCTAAATGTTTCCCAATGTAAAACGAAATATATAAAACATTATTTTTCTTTGGCATTTCTTTTGTATTCCATGCCTATGTATTGTAAAATAATTGCATAAATGAGAACGGAAAGACTTACCTTTCCAGTGTAGCCTGCTTTATCAATTGCATCCATTAGTAAAACTAAACCCTCCCTGTTATCCTGAACATTTGGAGCAAACCCCCCTTCATCTCCTACATTGCATGCATCTTGTCCATATTTTGCTTTGATGATTCCCTTGAGTGTGTGGTACACTGTTTAATAATCCCATGTAGAATTTATCATCATAGTAACTTAAAATAAAATCCAACAACAGGGAAAACACAACCTAGTGAAGCAAAATTTCATTGTAAACTGAGTTATAGGTTTTGGTTCTCAAATACGGAGTATCAAGTTACAAAAGCATAAAAGGGCCCCTAGTATTATGGATACATAAAAAGTGGAAAATCCAAGAGATAAGGAGCCCCACATGTTAGAACTTAGAAATATGTTAAAGTTGCTTACTTATTTAAAGAGGTAATTGCAGAATATTTAAAAAAAAATGAAAAAAAAAAGGTCAATGTGTCATTTAGTTCCTTATATAAGCCAACATAGACATGAATTAATATAGTGTTTGGTAGATAATCTAGTTGATAAGCCAAAAACCTACACACGCACCAGTTTATTTCACCATCAGAACCAACATGAGTAATTAGTGAAATTAAATAAAATTTGAAAATATTAGTTTTGAATAAATAAATAATATAAAGTAACTTATGAACTACCTTTTTCATCACATACAGCTCTGATTAAATTTACTTTTGAAAGAAAATATAATTAATAAGCAGAAAACTCAAGCAACCACTGCACAAACCTTCACTGCCCATTTTGAGAGCCTCAGCAAATGTGGTGGCGCCAACCGGTAAAATCATGAACTCTTGCATGGCCAGATTGTTGCCAGCATGACTACCTCCATTGATCACATTGAATGCAGGAACGGGCATAACAAGCTCTTTGGTCCCCGAAAGCTCCTGAATGTGTTTATACAGAGGTATCCCTTTGGCTCCAGCACCAGCTCTACACACACTCAGAGATATTCCTAGTATTGCATTTGCTCCAAGTTTGGATTTGTTTGGTGTTCCATCAATCTCCAACATAAGTGCATCTACAGCAGCCTGGTTCCTTTGGCAATAGAATATCACAGATTTAATGGCTCAAAAGCTTTGAAGAAAATAACAAGCTACAATGTAGCTTTATTAAGTAAAAAAATATAAGAATAGTATATCTTCATTGTTCAGTTTAACAAACTTAAAAAATCAAAATGTACGCCACATTTTTTCTTCCAAACTGGAGTCTCCACCCCATTTTTAACTGAAGTTCTTGAACTCCTGGTGCAAATACTAATGACTTTGGAAAATAGGTGCGAACTCAAGCTTGGATGAAAAAAAAGAGTGCAAAGTTCAACTCCCTAAATTTTAAAATTGACCAGTATAATCCCAGACATTTTTTATTAAAGATCTTGCTAACAAAAACTCTTGTGTAAGTGAAAAAAATATATCTATCAAAATGCCAATGGATGTATTATTGTCTAGTCTATACAAAAACCCCACACACACACACATATGATGAACAGTTGAATTAAATACAGAGTGATAAACTCAGACACTGTTATAGTGTAAACAATTGGGTAATCGGCAGGTTACCGGGCAATGTACTTAGGTAGACTAGCCCATGTTTTGATAATTTTGAAAAAAATCATGTCGAATTGAACTGAAACCATACCCTCTTCCGTATTTAGGGTAATTTACACATACAAATCTTAGTTCCAATCATACAACCATTATTAAACGGAACCTTACCCTAATCCTTACAAAATTCACCCAAAATGACTTGCTACTTATATAATGAGCATTGTAAAGAAAATTTTAGCAGAACTTAAAAACATAAGCAGGATAAGTAATTACTAATTAGCTTAATACTCTACCCGAATTGCTCTCACCCATGAAGTAGTCATTTGAGATTCCAAAAACACACTAAAAAGCAGCAAAAAGTGAGACATTGACTATAATAGCTTACCTGATATCCACTCCGACAAGCTTAGGACCCAGGAATTCATTGATATTCTTCACAGCATTCAAGACGCCTTTGCCCCCATAAACACTCTTGTCTCCATCTCTGAGCTCCAATGCCTCGTAGATCCCGGTGGAAGCTCCACTGGGCACAGCCGATCGGTACAGCCCACTTTCAGTCACCAGATCCACTTCCACAGTCGGGTTTCCCCTGCTGTCAATTATCTGCCTAGCCTTCACGGACTTCACCTTGGCCGCAGCGGGCACGGCGGCAGTTGCCGGAGCCACCGCCACAGAACATCGGATTAAAGACTTCCGAGGCTGGAGCTTAGAGGAAGCGGGTAACGGAAAGAGACTCCTTTGCGAAATGGGTTTGGAAGAAAAGATGGGTTTTGATAGCTGGGCGGAAGTTGGAGCTAAAGCCATCCTAGAAGCCTTCCTCGATGTGCAGGAGTTCAGGCAGAGAAAGAGTGAGACTGGAAAGCGGAGGGTATACAGGAGGAAGGAAAGTCGGGAAGATGATGGAACATAGGGAGATCCGTCAGACGGCGGTGGTGAAAAAAGAAACAGAGTATATATAGAAATAATAGAGAGTTGGGGGTAGTTGAAAATGTGTTGGTTAGAGCTTTGAAAAAACATTAGTTTATGCCGAATAAGACAGCCCGCGCTAACAAGGGTAGGTATCGCAATTATTATTATACTAGCTTTTGCTCGCGCAAGGCGCGAGAGCTATTGCCCAATGCCAAAATGATGATCTTTTTTACAAATTGTCGAATCAATTATATTCCGTTCGTCTCAAGTATTGTGTGGAAGGTATTGCTATATTATTTTTTTTTTGCTATATTATTTGAAAGTATGGGATTGTGTGATTTGGCTTTACTATATTTTTTGTTCAAATACATGAAATAGTTGTAACTTGTAAATGCCTATACAACAAGAAATCTACAACCATATGATTTGGGGTGTTCATTTCATCTGATTGCAGACATGAAATTGAGTGGGGCAAATTTCCTACGTGTGCAAGCATTTGAGAACGGATTATAAAATGAACATGCCATCAAATATGTTTGTTGCATTAATTGGGAAGATTCAAAAGGTTTTTTCAGTTTGTTTGGTTTAACATTCCAACCATGACCAGAGAGAGAGTTGTGCGGATACTTGGTAACTTTCAAGTTAGAGTTAACGGAGATTAAGTATTTAACGGTATATTAAGGGCAATGGAGTCAATTGAAAAGTGAGGTTCCATTTTTTAATAACAATGTACAACATCTCATGCATAGAGTGTATTGACATAAATTAAGGGTACCAACCTTGATTCATAATTATAATGTTGTTAGATTATTTGGTAAGTGGCAATTATTATTATTATTATCAAAATATTACGTGGTACTATCAAATTTTAACATCAATTTTTACATTCTTTTTTAGAGACTAATAAAGTAATAATAGCACACTAGCACAATAAAAATAAATTGAAACATATTAATATTTTCAAAATTATTTATAGATGATCAGATCTCTTACTCAGTTTTTCTTTGTCAAATGGTGGTACTTGATTGAAAAAATAAAGTGAGAGACCACTTGAGAGTTCGTCCTCAACGTTAATGTTATGGTAATTTGAAACTTCATATTTTGTCAGCAATGCAACTAAAATATTAGTTTCAAGTTGTACAACATATTAATTCCAAACGAGTATGGATTTAGATTTATCACATCTAATCGAACGAGACTATACTAGGCATGGACCCATTCGTGGTCTCGAAATCGTAACCGGACCGGAACCGCCCGGTTTTTAACCTGGATGGGAAAATAAGGATCAGATCGGACCGGACAATGGGAAAGAGGCCCTGGTTCCGGACCTCCATATTTTGAGAACAGGACTTTTTGGGATTGGACAAATCTCACTTAATTATTTTTTGTTTTTGTTTTCCTATGAAACCATTGGAAAACATTTTATAAGGCTTGAGGATCCTTTTGAGGGTTTAAAAGAGGTGGAGATGGGAGTTAGAGGGTTTAAAAGTGTATTAAAAAAACGGGATCCGACCAAACCAGTTGGGGACTGGAACCCAAAATAGATTTCCAAGTCTTTTATATATTTTTTTCAAAACCGGCCCGTCCATGGCTAGGCCAAACTAAGGGGTGTTTGGAACTGATTCTGCTTCTGCTTCTTTTTTAAAGCAGAAGCGGAATCAGAATCAGTTTTCAGAAGTTGGTCACCCCCAGCTTCTAAAAAAACTGATTCTAGGAGTAAATTTGAGTACCAGAATCACTTCTACACTTTCATCCAAACACTCCAGCTTCTACTTCTGCTCCCTGAAGGAGCAGAAACAGTTTTAAGAATCAGATCCAAACACCCCAAGTAACTTACACCTAGACGGAAGCTAATTGAGGTCGAACTCATTCCTTTAAAGTACAAGGAATCACATTAGTTCCAGTTCTGTTTTTCAAATCTAAAAACCAGAATCGATAAACCCATTTAAGGTTTCAATTCCTCTCTTTGGGTAGTTGACCTGAAACCAGGTTGGGATTACCCAAATTGAGGTCCCTAGGGATTTATATAAACGAATAAAGTCTGTTTGGTGTCATTTAATGCAAGAAAAATTATCGGCCAATTTTATACCAAACGAATATTTAAACATGGAGTTCTCATCCTTGCAAAAAAAACATGGAGTTCTCATCCTTGCAAAAAAAACATGGAGTTCTCATCCTTGCAATATATTTCCATTCGTTTTCATTTTTGGAAGAGGGCTTGATTAGGGGACTATAATTGCCGATTATTTTACAATGTTATCTGCTCACTCGGGGGAGGCTTATTATTAACTCAGTTTGAGTTTTCTTTAGGTAAATGGTAAAGAATAAGATAGAATGGTGAGTTTTAAGTTGCTGATATCTTAAGTTAACAAGCCAAAAATATAATAACCAAACATACATTTTTGAAAGAAAAAAAGAAGGGCGTCCTTAGAAAAGATACATTAGCATATAAAGTGATACATATAACTCATGAGCCAAAAACCCTTACTCTTGTTAAACATCAAATATCTACTTAGCCCCAGGGCAATGAGCCTGGATATGGAACCCTACCACAGTATCGGAACAACCCTTCAATTTCAGGACATCCATTGGGATAAGGGATTGAACGATGAAAGGGATCACGTCCTAACTTCTTCCGCAAGAGTGAGCCTTTACATCCGTAAGGATCATCTTGGAACTGCGTCCTCACAAAGGCCTCACTTTTCAAAGCTGCATCCCTTGAAGATGGCGATGATGGGGTTCCTGAGTAAATGAATCTACTTTCTGGGAATCTTATGGCTGTGCGGTGCAGTTGAACAAATCTCTCAGCCTTAAAGTCATAGCCCACAACCTGCATTTTGATTTTACACACTAATTTATGACAAAACTAATGACAACTTCGAAAATCAGAACTTTTCTTAATGTACTGTTATTTAAGAGCCTAGGCTGTTGGCATTACATTTGACTCTTATATGTTGTTGAATTAATTTAAATCTAATAACTATTTATATCCATAGGAAGATGATACAAAATATCTTCATACCTGAAAATGCACAAGAATAAATGCATAAAAGTCTTATCTTAGATAGACAAACAAAATATGGCCTTACTGTTAAATTATGTGGATATGAACCAGTGAGTTCTCTGAACCTGCAAACACTAAAAAGAAGGTTCTCAAAACTGTCTCTAGCATGCTCTTCCGTGAGTGCCCTCCTCCTTACAATTTCTTGATTTCCTGCAAAGTATTGTTGCGTCATTATTATTACATTACTGCAAGTGGAACACAGTTTTGAATTTACATTATACGTAGTATTATTTTGAAAAAAATTGGAAGAAATAAAACTTCTGCGAATAAATGCATCTCCATATCAGAAGGGATTGCAGTATAGTCATGACATTAAAAGAAATACAGCAAGAGATAGCATAAGCAAGAATGTTAGGGGAACTATTGCTTAGACGCATAGTAGATAGTAATCATATCAAGAATATTTGTTCTAGAGAAAAGGGCAACTCCATTACAGATTTATAATGCATTTCATTTTGTATATTGCTGGCTAAAAGTCTGAAAAGCTGGTTTGATACTAAAGAACTCAGCCATAAAATGGCAGATGATGGAGTGATGACCCATAACAATGAAGAAAAGAAAGATGTTGATTGAGAAATGTGATGTGAATATGTGATGGTAAGTAACAAACATGTGATTGTTAAAGTTCGAAATGCAAGGTTTATATAAATATATAGAAAATGTCAATTTTTTTTTTAAAATTAGAAGACAATATACTCCGTAATAATTTATGTGCATCATGAATCATGATATGATAACATCCAATCCTTAGTCCCAGAAGAGCTTGAGGTCGGATGACATTAATCGACATATGAAATTGGAGATGTGGCAATATTCATATTTCGATTCATGCCATGTGATGTGACTAAGTTATACATTGACCATCACGCACCTACCATAGCACCCTCATCCTTTATCCTAGCTTGGGACAGACATGATACCAAAAATGGTCTCATGGCGGAGTTTATGTGCATCATAATAGTGAAACAAAAATTAAGAACACATCTGTATGTGAATCTGAGGAAGTTAGAAAGTTAGGCTGAGTCAGTGTTTCTTTTCTTCTCACTTGATAAATAATTTATTAGTAACGCAAAGATCCCTCTTATAGTAGTGATTACAAGCATAGAAAAACCTAAAACAATATAAGGAAGATATCCTAGCTAATCACTTCCCAAAAGAGATAGACTAATGAAGCTATTAAAATATATCATGCATCACTCTCCTCAATCTTTTCACTTAATTGCTCTTATTATTAACTTTCTATATTCTTATAAATATATCATGCATCACACCTCCCATTCCCCCTGCCCCTGTAAGTCCTCCAACCAAACACACACTTCTCTTTAACTTTCCTCTGCTCCATTGCAACAAAGCAAGGCCTTAGGCTAGACAAATCACTAAGCGCGTACGCACAAAACCCATACACCATAAATACATCATGATCAAGGAGAGAAATACATGAAAGACCATATGCATCCAAAAAAACTCTAAGTTAATTTGGATGGAGGGTTTTGGTTAGCTAAGTCTATATCCTTAATATATGTCTGAATGTCTGTCTGGGAGCGATTTTTAAGAAAGTGAAAGAATAACACAATGGGAAGTCTTATAATAATCAATAACCTTCGATTTAGTTTTAAAAATAAGATATATACTTAGCATTCCAAACCCCACCATCCTAATAGGCCCCAAGTATCCAAACTTTCTATCAGAAAACAAGAATTGGAACCCCGAAGATTTCACACTCCTATGCATGAAGAACAAAACTCACCAAACCATCCTTTAGACTCAGCAACAATCCAATAGCTTTGTGCCTCGCTTCTGGGCCCCGCCTCTTTCCTTGTCTCTCCACCGCTGAACAGAAGCAAAGCCACGTCATCAGTTGCTGTAATTTCAACTCCCTTCTGTATATGCGCTACAAAGGTTTCAGCTTGGCCAGGATGCTTCTGATATGACTCCAGAAACCAAGCGTTCTCCTTCTCAACACTCTCACAACTACTGCTAGTGTAAACCGAATGCCCGGCAACCATTACCAGATTCTTGAACTCGGAAAACGGATACATTTCTACACCCTTATTGGGTTTCTTTAAGTTACCCATAACCCGAAACCGGGCCTGGTAGGAAGACAATATGAAAATAATAGTAACCGCAAGGCAGAATGAGATAAAGAACAGCAAAAGTGGGCGAACCTTATAGTAGTAATTTATCTGATCACCTAATGACTTGATCATTTTGATGGGATGAAATGGCGAGCTTTTGGGTTTTCTGCTTCTTTTTGGAATTCCAGATTCTAAGTCAAAATCAGCCCTAGGGTACGCTTGGAATGATTTGGGGCTGCCAGACCCAAATGAAAAGTTTGTCCTCATAGATCGAATCCAATTTGTGGAATATCAAGTTCTCGGGCATGCCCAGAAATCAGTAAAACCCAATAAATCAGTCGCAGCATTAGATCACATCGAATAATAGACGGACAAAATCCAGAGATCATAGATTAGTGCTACAGAAATGCTGTTGCAAAAACAAAAGCAAATTTCGAAATAGACTTTGAGCAGAGATTTACGAAACGGCAACTGTGAGATGAAATCTCAAATTCCAATTTTCCAAAGGATCCTTGAAATATATGGGAATAAGATTTCCAAATATATCCAGATGGAGAGTCCGTCAAGTGAAAATTTAACTCAAGCCAGGGGAGTTTGTTTTAAGAACCTGTGAATCGATTGGAAATGAATCAACAGATTCTACGGAGTATTTTTTAAGGAGTATTAATTAATCAACATATTCTATCGATCAATTGAATCGGGTTAGGTCCGGGTTCCACTCCGTGTTACGAGAATCCAACTATCCATCTATATTGTAGTCCAATTTACTTCCTCTCATCATATCGTCCGGTCGGTGTTGTCGAATCTCAAGGATGGGTGTCATCCTTTATACTAAAACTAGCGATCCTTCGCGCAAGGCGCGATAGCTTTTGCCCAATTTTAAAATGATGTTCTTTTTTATAAATAGCTATTTTATGCGAGATTGTTATGATATTCTTTAAAATAGTGTATGAAATACCCTATATTTTTCACAAATTGTCAGATCAAATATATTCATTTTCATTTCAAGTATTATGTGGAAAGTATTGCTATTCCATCAAAGTCAGTTGTAGTGTATCATTTAGTGTGATTTGGTCTCTGTCGTGTCAACCCTCTAGATTATCCGTTAAATCCTGTTAAATCATGTTGGGTTTTGATTCAAATGTTGCTTACTTTTTCAAGATCTGGAAATCCAACTCCATTCGAATTGAGCCCAAGAAAGAGCGAATCTCCAAGACCAGGACCTCCTAATGCTCCACAAACATTTAGACTAGTATCCCTGGCCCTAGGTGCTTTTTGGTTAGCATTTGGAACTCCATGTTTAGTTAAGTTGCACAATTTGGAGTAATAAGATTTGGTCTATATGATGATTGATGTTATCAATTTATGCTTGAGGTCATGGTGCTAGTAATTTAGAGTAATCAGGTGGTTTTCATCTTCTCTTTCAATGGCCATTGTAGGTGAATGATATTCATACATTATGGAAAGCACTAAAAAACGATCACCACTGGACCTTGAAGCATCTCTTCATAACCCCTTATACGGAGTATAAATCAGCATATAAATTATTCAAAACAGTTTCAACAAATGAGTCAACATATACGAAGTATAATAGCCTTTCAGCATATAAACCAGCATGCTCATATATTGCAGCATATAAATCAGCATATCTCAGCATAGAAATCAGTACAAAAAACACTATAATGAAGAGTCCCCAATCCAAAGTGAAGCTAATAATGAACATACTGCCTTCAGGCCATTATGAAGAAATAATGAAGTGAATTGGGGTTCAATACTACTACACTAATACTGATAACATTAATATAGTAATACAAAGACCACCAAAAATCCTATAATGCTTAAATCCTTTCAGGCCATCCTACCCCAAGATCAATACTTACATATCTTACTAACTCTGTATCATCTATTACCTTAATATGTATAAATTAAGTGGCGTGAGTTTTGTGTAAAAAGGAATGGCATGCTAGATTGGATTTAATTATAAGGCATCGGTGAAGTAAACTCATTTTGACTTGAGCTAGTGAGGTAAACAAGTCAAAGTTACTGTCATTAACAAATTTCAGTGATTCCATTAAATGTAATGGAACCAAATGTGAAGATAGTGACCGAAAGACACTCACAGCGGACCTGGAAAGATGTCGTTCTCCCTTTGCTGATTCCATCTATCCATCCATTCGCCGGGGGAAAGAGAGCAGTAATACTTTGAGAACTTGTCACACTCAAGTGCACTGTCACCCTTTGTAGCAATGCACCTATGATATTAATCGGGTAAAGCAATGTCTACTTTGGTTTGTAGTTGAATTGGGAACCGAAATCTGCAGGGGCCATCTCAAGCTTAAATCTTAATCTCTGGGGGCACTTCATCAGGTTTAAGACCTAATTTAACATATCAAGTTTGAACCATTGCTAATAACCTATGAAGAAAGATTAATTGTTGATCGGATGATGATAAGAAGACCCGACCGATTGACCTACGAACATTTCATGTTTATTTCATAACATTTCCCCGGGCAGAAATTGCAAGATCCAGAAACCCGAATGAAAGGCCACCAGTCTCTCCGCGCCGAGCCGCTGCCCAAGTACCACCGCCCATCACGGTTGCCGCTCCGCCTTCCGTAACTCCAGGAAAGGGCCACATCTGTCTTCCGACCCAAATTCATACCCATCTTCGCTGCTTACAGCATCGCCAGAGACCACTACTCTCTTCAGCAGTAGCAGGTGGGATGACTGGGCTGCTCTAATCAAGAAAGTCTTAACCACATCAGCTGATGGCTCGATTCCCACTTTCAAATTTTCAATTTCTCTTCTTGCTCCCTTAACAAATATTGCTCAGAAAACGAAGGGTGGTCTTCAGTACCTATGACGTCCATCAATTCCCTCAACAACGGATGGGTGACGGTGAGAGATGTGGGATGTGAATGAATGAATCAAAGCAAGGTCGGTAAGACATACAAGTTAAGGGAGGATAAAATTTGGAGTTAACGGAAGATAAAAATTTAACGGCATTTAAAGGATAAAAAAGCCAAATGGGAAAGTGGGTTCCACTTTTTAATAACTATGTACAACATCTAATGCATAGAGTGTATTGACATAAATCAAGGGTACCAACCTTGATTCATGATTATAATGTTGTTAGACTATAAATTACCGCAAGTAAACAAAACGATAAATTGCCCAACTATTCAATCATGGACTCAATCATAAATTATGATGTTTTCTTTTAGCCTGAAATTTGCTGGTCTGATCTGGTATGGTCTGGTTTGAATTGGTATGGTAAACGTCTGGTCTCTGTGTATTTTATAACTATGGAAGTCTGGTCTGACCTGGTCTGATCTGATATGGTCTAGTCTGGTCTGGTTGGGACTGGAAATGATCCAAAAGAAAACATCTTAAGTTGCATCAATAGAAAAATCACAAAGTTTTTTGGATACTAAGAAAGAGAAAATTAACAAATTCAAATAGGAGGAAATCAAATTACAAAGTTCATGATAACAGTACTTTAAAAATATATTAATCTTAAGAGTAAGATTCTTCGATCATTTATATCTCTATCACATCAAATGATCAAATATACTCCGTATATTGCAAGAATCTTATAATATACCCCATACATTTTACTCTTCCAATCATTCTACATAATTGCACTACTTATGATGAAAGTAATTTTCCCGCTCAAGATCGAAGACATTTCAGCCGTACGATAGAACGAATATCTAGACTTCACCTTTCACTTTCTCGCTTCATCTTCGCTCGCTCACTCCGCTCATCATCTTTCTCATCGACATAGTCGCTGATCCTGGAATTGAATAACTTTGATTCTCCCTTCATTCCAGATCTGCCGCAATTCTAAAGGTGCATCTCTTTCGCAATCGCTCATCGTCACGTATTTCTCAAGGAGCAGTAGTTTATATGGCATTATCTTTTATGGTTCCTGACTTCCTGTTTATGTGCTAGAACCGGTATAATAACATATAGCTTCCTTGCAAAAAAAACATATAGCTTTTTTTGTTTCATTTGTAATCTTCACCTTTTGGATTATACTGAATACTTAGTCAACTTTTCTTGCTTAAAAGGAAAACAAAAGGCAAGGAAATTAAGACGGTGATGGTTACATACTTACAACCCAAACCTTAATGACAAAAATTGTTTCTTCATTGTTTCCTCACATGCCAACTCGCCGCTTCTTTTTTCCTCACAACATCATAGCCTCACTTGTTCACTGTCCTGCTCCTAGGTTTCTCGATGATGAACGAATTCAAGCAAAATGTAATTCCATGGTCATACAGCTGAAAAGTCTTCGGTCTTGAGCGGGAAAATTACTTCCATCATAAGTAGTGCAATTATGTAGAATGATTTTATTGTGTACATTCTTTTACCCACAGGTTCTCATATCTTCTACACATGTCATGCTTAGTCAAGATTCAAAATGAGCATAATCTAAATACTGGGTTTTGGTGCCCTGTACTCACCAGAAAATCTGCGATGATAGAAATAGAGTTAAGCTCGACATATACTAAATAGAAGTGTTCTGGTAGGAATTAGCACTATAATATATGTCTTGGTTATAACCTTAGTGATTTGGCAATCTTTTTTGGTTCACTGCAGCCTGCTTAGAACTTAGAAGTGTTTTAACCATTAGGCTGATGACAAATTGGAATAAGGCTGATGAAGAAGCTTAATCAAGGTAATTCCGTAAATTCTTGGTTATTTCAAATACAGAATTTATTACATGAACAATAAGCGTATTTAAAACTTTAAATTTTAGTTTAAGATGGTTATGGCAGTGTGGTTCGGTTTTTAGAGTCTAACATGGTTATAGCTTAAGACATTTGATTTATTTTTATATGTTATGCCTTCAAATTGAAAAATGCAATTGCCCCATAGATTGCACAAAATGCAATTGTACATTGAAAAATGCCTTCATTTTTCTCTTTCATTGTTTTCCTTTTTCTTGTTGCCCCTTTTTAGCCATTCCACTATTTTTTTCTTTTTCCTTTCTCCTTTATTCTTTCTCAATCTTTGAAAAATAAAAGTGATTGTTATTGAATATTCTTTTAGATTTGGAGAATCACACTTTTAGTCCTCAAGTTATTGTTCATATTGATATATAATTCTCATTTATTTAATCTTGTAAATATCAGCATCGGTTATTTGAATTTTATAAATGTGATTTTTGCTGAAAATTTTGAAAACAAACACTGTTAATTTTTAATTTTGTAACTTTGACATAGTTATGTTCATTAGAAATTATACACTTCTGTAAATAATTTCAAAATTATTTGCACCTAAATTTTGTCTCTTCACTTAGGCCACAGACAAAGAATGTTATTGTCAAAAAATATATTCTATAGACAATAATCGTCTCTCACATACAAAAATACTTCAGACTAGATAAAAATGATACACTATTTGTTTGCATTTTAAAAAACTTTGTACCGAAAATTTTGTCTGCAAAATTATGCTAGAGAAAATTATATCTATCAGAGAAGTCCAATTTTACTGACAATAATTGTTTGACAAAAAAAAACGTTTTGACTAAGTACAAACGTGCTCTAAAATTATCAGTACATTTGTTTTTTAAATTCTAATCAATAAAATACAATTTCTACCCTGTCTGAAATAGTTTTTTGTACCAGACATTTATTGTTCATAAAATTAAATTCTTTTTATCGACATTATTAATAGTTGTCTTATCCATATATTTCTTTGATGCCAGAAATTTTGAAAAATTGAAAAACAAAAATTTGTGGTCTTTTCTCATTTTTGTCTCTTCTAGACATTAATTGTCTTTGATTTAGAATTTCCAACCGATGTTTATTTACTATGAACTTGAACTTTTTCAACTGCCATTTTTTGCTTGTGGCCTTAACATTTCATATGAAAAAATTGTTGGTGCTAAAGATTTTTACAACTAAGAATTATGTTTAGGACCTCCTTAGAGATAAAAGTTTAGGTGCTAATGATTTTCAAAACATGTTCAAAAGTGTAGATTTTTTTTTGTATATTTTATTTTAAAATTCATTCTATCGCCAATTCTTTTATTTGTAAATCAAGTCATGAAACGATGTTCAAAATAATTCGCTTTTACAAATATTAAATGTGTGGCACAAGAAATTTAGAATTTTATTACCGAATATAAAACGTTTTTTGCGAGTGGCAAAAAATGGTGGTAATTGAATATTTGTGATAAAAATTAGACTAACTTTACACACATAAATTGTAGGTTTTGAAAATGTGAATAAAAATAGTTTTTTATGTAGTCTAAACTTTAAAGCATTTTTATCCTCATCACATTATTATTGTCTACTCCGTATATAATTTTGTTTTTATGGTCGATGTTTTTTTTCTATGGCTTAACTTTACAAACAAAAATTTTATAGCAAAGGAATTGGAAATATTTTAAAGTGAATAACTTTTTTTACTATGTCTAAACTTCAAAATTATAGAAAAACTAAATATGTTAGTTCAAAATTAACAATGGGAACCAGAATTTTCAAACTTCATATAACTGGAGATGACATTTACAAAATTTAGTAAATGAGAATTATGTTTCAACACGAGCAATAACTGACGGATTAAAAATTGCGATTCTTTAAAAATAAAACAATATTGAGTAATAATCTCCTTTATTTTTGCAAGATTGGTAAACAAGAAAAGAGAATATATAACGAATCATTGTTGGAGGGTGATACAAAAAATTGTATTACATGTATAATGTTTTAAAAAAATTGAGGTTTAATTAAACTAAATGAGGTTTTAGGATTCAAATTTTGTCCTATATACATTCATGTGCTAAAATTAAGATCTCTTTGTTAATTTGTTTTACATGTTTCAATCAGTTTAACAATTTGGTCTTAATTGTAGCATTTGGATATAATTAAGAAAACTTTTGGATTGAAAAACCTCCTGCAATTGAAACCGTAGTATTTTAAAAAAATTCTATATGTTATATTAGTGTCATATGAATGATCATAAAAGGTTTTGAATTTCGATATAATTTTTTTAAAATTTGAGGTAAAAGTAAAAAAAAAAAAGATTTAAGGAAAATTGGGATTTATATTATGCATGCCTCCCTAAATTTCCTTACTCTGCCCTTTCCTTCTCACCCATTTGGAATGTCTCATTCCAAACTTTTTTTAATTTTATTTTTCATTCGAAATGTACTTCTTCGAATTTCGTTTTTCGTACCCGAAAAAAACTCTCGTGTTTTTGCATACCTGACTCAAAAGCCTCATATTTTTATAAGAAAAAAGTCAAATAAGTTCTTCTACTTTTTACAGACATCACTTAAGCCCTTGTACTAAAACAAGTATCATATATGTACGTTTACTTATAAAATACAATCAATCAAGTCATTTGACCTGCCATAGTAGGTTATTTTTATTACAATTAAGTTAGGAAAACTAATAGATCTTATTCAAATTCAAATAAATTTGAATAAATAATCTAATAATAATATAAAAATACTATAAATGTAAAAAAGATAAAATTTTACAAAAAATAAAATAAAAAGTAAAATAAAAATCCGAAAACTGAAAAAATAAACTGAAAATAAAAAAATGAAAAATAAAAAATTGAAAACCTTTTAAATAGATGTAGAATATACAATTATTTTTAAAAATTTAAAAAAATTGACTTTGATATTCTGAAAATTTTCACACGTTTTCTATATAATTCTTCAAACTTTAACATTTGTTTAGAGTTTTTAAATATTTAAAACCCGCTATTACCAGTTAAAACTGATTAAATGGTATAATTGATCAATTTTGTAAAGTAGGCATACTTAAATGGGGAAAGTTCCCGAAATAGGACTAAAACAGTTTGAAAATTCCAAAATAGGACTGACATGTTTTTTATTCCCAAAATAGGAGTAATTACTGCTAAGTTTGGAAAATACTGCCATGTTTGAAGTCTGGTACTGCCAAAACATGACAGTAATTAGTCTTATTTTGGGAATAAAAACATGACAATCCTATTTTTGAATTTTCAAACATTTTTAGTCCCATTTAAATGATACTCATACTTTTTAGTGCAAAAAGCTTAAGTGACGGTTTGAAAATAGTAGAATGACTTATTTATTTGACTCTTTTTCCTTTTTAGAATTTTCTCATCTAGGCCGGCACTCTATTATTAAAGGACCGGGTGATATTTAGTCGCATCATAACTAACCATACAAACATGTAATTAAAATAATCATGGGCAACGTTTGGTGAAATGGCTCATTAGTCTTTTTAATAGACTCAAATTAATACAACTAATTAATATTACTCAAATTATTTTAATTTCATAAATTCTCAGTTGTTTGTGCATCGTTCTTTAATTCACGTGCATCATTTTTTGGATCACATGCATCATTCCCCACGAAAGTTCAGTTGTATCATTTTTGGATTTACATAGGTTCACCATTCGGTTTTCGAATACTCAGAATCATATTCCGCAAAAAAGTTTCCACTTTCCTTATTTGGATCTCCAAAAAAAAAATCTCATGTCCTTAAATGGCAAGTTATCTACATCAAAACAGTGCCAAATAGTGTAAAACAGTGTCAAACAGTGTCAAAACACTAAAATTTACCCCCTGGTAAGTTTATTTTCTTAATATGTGTGTAAGTCAAATCGGAAACTTCTTTGCGGGACGGAAGGAGTATATGACAATTTTTAGAGGCCGTTTGACAACACTGTTTTTCGGCTTATCAGGCTCATCAACCAACTTTTTCACCAAACACGTAATTTTTGTTTTTCGCGCGCTGAATTGTGTAATAAGCATAAAAAGTAAGGTTTAAGTTACTTTTCTTGCTGTATTGGCTGAAGTTACTGTAGATGATCATTTTAGCTATTTTTACATATAATTTTTTCTTTATTTTATTAATAAAATATATTTTAAAAATATTAATTTCCTAAATTAGCAGAATCAACCAATGCAGTCACTTCAGCCAGAACTTCATAAATCTCAGAAGAATCAGCCAAATCAGCCGATTTTCGTGGGGGCTTAACTTTACATACAATAATGCACATGTATATTTCTTCTTCCTAGCTTAATTCTTCATTAATGGCTTCCCTAGAAGCTTCATATATCTTTTGTACATGTAAGTATGTAACCTCCCCCACACAAATATAATAAAAGCTCCCGGCCTATTGGCATGGTACCGCCAAAAAGGCCCGTGATTTCACCGATTTGGTTTCTACAACAAAATACTCTGTCCACTCTAATTCTTTATTTACTCGACCGGGACGGACAATTTGTTCCATCACTTAGAATAAAGTTTTTCCTCCTCATCCTATAAATGTTGATTATATAAATCTAAATATATCAAAGCTACACACGATCAATTTTAAAAACGAATATCTAAAGTGTATAAAAGCAATGGTAATGATTAGAACTAGAAGTAATTCTTAGGTAATCTATTCTTAATTATTTGTGTATACTACGTATAAAGTAAGACTTGGTTAATTTAACTACATATAGCTTCATACGAAGTACTACGTAGAACTACGTATATATTTACGCACAAAAAGACATACATATTCTTTTCATACAACTTTACTAAATAACCAATGTTAAAAACACTATTCATGTTGAAGTAGAAATTATTAGGGATTACATATTATCTTATAACCAAATTTAAAATTCAATATATTACACTATGAAATATCACAAAGACGATCTCACAATCTATGAAAAAATCAACAAATTAGCGCTTGTGAGTTACCCATGCAGCGCTGCCAGAAAGTATCCGACCTTTCCATCCCTGTAGTATCCAGTGGCCATCTTCAGCAAGCATGAAGTCTTTGTGATATGCTTCACTCATCTTTTCTCTTAACTTCTTCACGATTTCAGGGTTCACGGGCACAGGCTTGAACCCAGCCCTCAAAGTGCGGGATTGCCACTGCTTGTATGTTTCAGGCCTCTCTAACCTTTCCATGCCCTCACATGCAACAATATTTGCTATTTCGAGCCCAAAAAACTCTTGCTCAAAATGCATCCTTTTACTATCGTGGCGTGGGAAAACGGCTTCAAAGATATCAAAGAGAGCAGAGTAGTATATGAGAGCTGATTTGAACCGATTGACAAAGAAAGGAGAGTTGTGAGATGCACTAAGCGAAGCGTGTACAAAAATATGAGGATTTACTTCCCGGATTAAGTTCAAAACCGCATCCCGGGGGCAGTCCGGACCACATACTGTCTCGTCTAGTAGTCGTTTGAGTCGATCGATACAGTTTACAGCAACCACCTCACCCATCACGAGTTTCAAGTCATCAACCTTAATTGCCTCCCAATTCTTTGTTGTGAGGGCATTGTATTCGAATGGTACACCGAAACGCTCACAGTATTTAGCCAAGCGGCAGCCAGTCTCTACTACCATCTGTGATGGACGAAAACCAGGTTGGGGAAGCTCAATCCCTGTGATTCGAAGTTTTGGAGGGCCACCGGGTCTACGCGAAAGATCCCGAATAAGAGTGGGCCACTGGATACCATGAAGGATGCCGAAATCGATGACGTGGAGTGACGTGCCTTTTGATGCTGCTTCGTAAATCATTTCATTGGCAAAGAAGATATATATCCTCAAAAATGGCATAGATGATGACAAGTGGGATTTTAGCAATTCGGAGACGACGATCGTGTTGCGATATGATGAAGAAGGATAAACTTGGGCCGTGGTTCCAGCCAGCCGTGCCTCAAGAGCATTAGCAAATGTATGTGCCACCCTTTGATTTTCGTTACCGACAGGCGAAGAATATTGCCTGATCTTCTTTAATTGTTCTACTGCTGCCCCATAATCTGCAGCAGCAATAGATTTCGCGCAGTTGATCAAAAGAACTTGGAGATCAACATTAATAACTTCACAGCCTTTTTTATTTGAATGCCTTTTGCCACCTTTTCGCCCTTTCTGTTGTTGTTTCCTAGTTCCATATGGAGAATCGTCATTCTCATCAGCACAAAGCAGCAAAACCTTGTCAAACACCTCTGATAGCTCTACCTCCTCCTTGTACGCTGCACTCTGCTTCCTTCTCCTTTCATCCTCTTCTACTTCTTCATCTAGCCCGCTTTCACCTGGACGGTAATGCTTCCCTACTCTACTCATGGTACTACCACTGGTCAAATCCTCGGTCTCTGGATGTGATGAGTATTGATCGTCGAAATTGATGACCATCGGGTTGATGGCAGGAATGAATCTTCTAGCTTCCTCCACACCTCTTGGCGATTTCAAAATGGACGCAATTTCATCATCAAAAAATATGCTTGGAACCGAATTAGCACTGCCAAAGCTATATACAGAATCGTCTGTGACAGATGATTCGACATTAGAAGAGGAGGTCACAGCTAAAATGTCTTCTGGGCGTCCGACATTGCTGTCAAAGGAAGGGTTCTCACCCAAGGCTTCATGGAAGTAATTCTCAGCAGCTCTTAGCGAAGTAGGATCACAGAACAAGGAAACATTATTCTCGTCAACATCCTCCCCTAGTAGCATCTGGTTAATGTAATTGATAACGTGACCGGAGTCCGTTGGAAAAGCACCATCGCTCTCCTCCACCAACCCGAACCTCTTTATAGAGTAGGCAGGAGACCATCTAAGCTGATGATCCATAACTGTCTATGAGATATGAAAAAAAGATGGGTAAACAAACAGATAAACAACTGCAGCAATCATAATGAACTTCATGGTTCATTCTGTCTACTACTCAACTAATACATCTTCTTCTGCTAATTGTTTCATGTTTCATCTCCTCATCTATTGAATAAAATTCAGTTATAAATGATTTTTTAAAACCAGTTTTGCAACTATACTAAATAAAACCCTTGAATGGTCAAAATGAACTTCATGGTTCATTCTTTCTAGTACTCCAGAAATACATTTTCTTCTACTTACTGTTTCATTTTTCATTACTTCATCTATTGAATATTATTCAGTTATAAATGATTTTTTAAAACCAGTTTTGCACCTATACTAAAATAAAATCCTTGAGTGGTCATTCCACCGCATTTGTGGCGGTTTTAGTCCGTCCCTGTCAGCCCGTTAACAGTTTCCAGCAGCCGCGGAATGGGGGCAAGCGGGTGCTGGTCCCCGTTTTCCGGTGTTTATGGTGTATATATAGCTGGGGGTTGGGACTCTTTTAAGGATTGTTATATAAATATAAACCACAGAAGAGATGGTAGAGCTGTTATTCAGTAAATACCATCTATGCAGGTTCTGCTGCAATTGGTATTTAAGTTTTCCACAGCTGCCTAATATACTATTATAAATTTATAATGATGTTTAGGGGAGCAGTTCTTTAAGATGAAGTATATATAGATGCATGGTTGTTTTCTCCTTTTGGTGTGAATGTTTTCAATTCTATCTTTATGTTTTCCTATCACATAAGTAAATCCCTTTTAAAAAAACAGGCCACAAGCAACTTTTTTTAGCATTTTTTAACTATATTTATTTGTGTACTGATACTAGAACATGATTCCGAATTTAGCAAAATATGTTTTGAACTTATCTATTTCCTTAATATAAACATTCTGGTTTGATTTGAATAGTTCAGAATTCCGTTTAAATGTCTTAATTTGTTTTTGGGTGCATTATTAATCATAGGGCTAATGCATGCTTATCAAAGGGAGTTTTGAGTCATTAAACCCAAAAAACAATTTAACCTTCCTAGATTTAGGGAGTGTTTGCAGAAAATTAAAAAAGTCTTTTTTCAGTTTTAGGGTATGTTTGGCACAACTAGCTGAAAAGATACTTTTGTGACCTTTTTAGTAATTGTTAGTTTTTACTTTTTAGTGACCGAAAATATCTTAAAAAGAAAAAGTGGTAACTGTTTAGTAAAAAGCTGACTGTTTGATTTAGTTCTATTTGGTATACGAATTGTTAGGACGAATTAAGACTAAAAGTCACACGCCTTTCTCAGATTTTACTCCCTGTAGCATCTAAAAAAAGATCTTTTAATTTTTGAAAAGCTCTTAAAAATTATCATGCCAAACATACAACTAGAAGCTTTTAGAGACTTTTTAAACAGTACAAAAGCTAAAAGGCAGAGACTTATGTCTGCCAAACATGCACTTAGGCTAAAAAGAAGCTTAAATGACCGTTTTCAAGTGACATCTTCTACTTAAGTTAAGCACTTAAAAACTAAAAGCTGGAATCAGATAGAGTGATGCTTTAAACTGTTTTTCACTTTTTCTATTACATAAAAACACTTGTTTTACCAAGCACTCCCAACTTTTACTTTTTGAGAAACACTCTTTCTTAAACATTACCAACTTTTACTATTAAACACTTTATCTAAATCACTTTACAAAATCACTTTTTTAAAAGTAAAAGCAATCGCAAACACTCCCCTAACTCCCCTAATGTTACGTATAATAATTGCTCAAGGAAAATGTGATGCTTTTCTAAAAGAGAGCTCCAATAGAAGATGAACTCCAAATAATTACTACGAAGTATAAACAAAAGCAAACTTTTGAGCAAATTAAAGCAATTAGTACTGAGTGCACTATAAGTTATACTCTGATCACAAATATGAGTAGGCAATACCTGTTTCGAGTGAGAACAGAGGAAGAAATATGAAGTGAGATTACATGTAAACAAATAATTGGTAGTAGTACCTTTGTTGCCTGGGAATTGGGATGCTACTTTGGGTGCATATATGTTACCTACAGACATGGGAGTCCGGCCCCCACATCCTTAAATATAAACCTAAATATCAACAGTATTCTGTACGACTTAAAGAAGTTCTTTTAATGCTTAAATGTGAAACCACTTTCTTATACACCCTTCTCTTTGTATATAACTTATATATGGTCAATGTTTCTAAGGGAGTGTTTGCAATAGCTTAAAAAAAAGCACTTCTCACCTTTTGGCTTTAAAAAGCACTTATTTTCCAAACACTTCCAATTTTTACTTTTTCTCAGCTTGCGTGTGAAAAGTGCTTTTCCCTTTTCTATTACACAAAAAGCACTTATTTTACCAAACACTACCAACTTTTACTTTTCAAAATCACTTTTTTCTCAAACACTATCAACTTTTACTACTAATCACTTTTTCATTACATCTCTAAAAGTGCTTTTTTTAAGCAGAAGCAGTTGCAAACACTCCCTAAATATTCCGAACACCTTGCTTTGGAGTGGTGCTAACTGTTAAGCTATAGCAGCTGAGTTCTTTTTTATTCAACTTAAGTTGTCACAATGACATGGATCATATATACTTGTCGCACTAGTCTTTGAGCAACACTTGTGCCACCGGGGCATAGCCAAGTGCACAGGTTAGAACGAGCTGGTATAAAGAATTTTTTCATATAAATTTTTACAATTTGGCGCTGGAGCTCGGTCAGGCCCCCTAGATCCCAATTTGTGGGAGTTAAGTTTATGTTGCAATTTATGAAGTTTTGTTGATATTATAGGAATTTATAGCATACTCCCTCCGTCCCTTAAAACTTTGCCAACTTTCCTTTTTTGGATGTCCCACTAACTTTGCCACTTTCCCTTTTAAGTAATGAATTTGTGGTTCCAGTTAATTCTCTCTCCTCTGCACAAACCTCAACCACACAGTTTTTACTTTATTAATCCCCGTGCTGGTCAAACATGGCAAAGTTATAAGGGACGGAGGTAGTACTTATCAATGGGATCCTCATGAGACTTCAAGCATCATTGATGATTTTGACTCTTTGCGAGTCTCCCATATATGATATCATACTAGTGACAACTCCGGTACCCGTTAAAAAAATGGGATACCGTACCTACCATTCACATTATTGGTCCAAATCATTAAATCATTTTAATTTAGATTTAAATAATTCAACTGCAACATTCTGATTGGTCCAAGTGGACAAAGGTATGGTACCTTTTGGGTACCATGGAATCTACCATACTTATATTGTTAAAGTTATAAACTTTGTTGACATAGAAAGAATGGTGCTAAATCATCTTTGACATAAGCCGCTATACTTGGAAAGCACCTAGTGGTTTGGTTGATCATTTGGGCATTCTGATTTCATTTTAGCATTTTGTCAATTTTGAGTTATATCAATTGATAATATTGTGGAATTTAGATGCCTTCATATCTTGAGTTGTACTAATCAACTGATGGGTAACTAAATTGTCTGTTTTTTATTCTAGGTTGTTTTCACAGGAATCCAACATCCTATCTGAAGGAGGACGATAATATCTTATAGGTGTTGATGTTGGTGTGGTTGCCCTTTTTGTGGTTTCTCTATTTATCATTGTAAATAGGGAAAAATCGAGGGATAGCTAGCCTAGCCGGATTGAGATACAAGTTCTTTGTCGCTTTCATATATATTCTCGCAAAAACTTAATTCCCTTTCCCATATAAAAACTATAGAACATGATTTTTGGATTGATTTAACAATGCCCTTGATTGTAGATACATAATCCATGTGACTATTTTCCTTTTTTATTTTCTTCATTTACTTTTCTGTTTGAACAAATGCATTGTCAATATTTGTTCTTTTCTAAGATTATTAAATGTTGTGTTGATTGTTAAGACATGCATACATATTTTTCATAAAACTTTATTAAATAACCGATGATAAAAACACTCTCCATGTTCAAATAAATATTATTAGAGCTAGATTACTTTTTTTTTAAAATCAAAACCATGAACCTACATATTTTGTTTTCATTTACTACTGGTGGCTGATAGATAAAGTTACTGTTTACATGTAAAATCTTGTATGAAAAAACTCTTCAAATAAGTGGCTACCTCATACTATTGCACAGTTCCCAAGTGTACATAAAAGTCAGGTCACACGCACAATGCTCAAAAATGTAAAACCAGTTCAAGATAGCAAACTATTCATACAAATACGAAGGTAGGAATTTCAGCACCCAGAATTGAACATTCCAATACCATGTTGTTCATCTACACAAGAAGAACCACATTGATGCAGCCATCATTTTCAGGATTATTCGTCACTTGAGCATATATACTTCCCCCAGACAACTTATCATTGATGCAGCTAGATTACATATTAGTATGTACTATATAATTAAATTTAAAGTTCAATACGTAAAACACTATAAAAATCACAAAGACAGTCTTACCGTCTATGACAAAATCATCAAATTAGTGCTTGTGAGTAACCCATGTTGAAAAGTCAACGACTCTCTAGAAACTTCTAGAATCTTCTTTATTAAGTTCTCTAGAATCTTCTATAATCTTCTTTATGAATTCTAGGAAGTGTAGAATTCTCTAGATAGAGTATTGAATGAGAGTTAGATAGAAATACTCTAGAATGTAATAGATGTGAGAATAATCTAGAATGTAATTAATGTGGAAGGATCTAGAAACACTCTCACCTCCTTAGGCTAGCTAGTATAAATAGAGGTGGATGGACACAACTCCATCACCACTAAGAGAGTGAAGCATCCTCAAGAGTGAGAGTAAGAGAGACTCCCCACCTTTGTACTCAATATTTTACATTAATAAAATTGTCTTTTATTCCTCCAAATCTCAACAAGTGGTATCAGAGCCGGTGATCGGGGGCGATTGTCCGTGAAGAGTTAAGGCGACGCAGAGGTACTATTAGTGCACAATCTGGGATTGTGAAGTCGATTGGTCTGGGACCAAACTTGCTTGGAATATTGATCGTCATATATTCAAGTCACTATGGATATCTCTAATTCAGTAAGTGGCGTCGAAAAACTTAACAATTCCAACTACAACACTTGGAGTGTTCGTATGCAATTTTATTTGCTTGGACAAGATTTGTGGGACATCATTAGTAATGACAACACATCGCCACCCACAAATGCGGAGGAATTAAGGAAATGGAAGATAAAAGCGGGGAAGGCCATGTATGTTCTATCCGTAACAATTGAAGACGAGTTGTTGCAGCACATCAAAGATGCAAAAACTCCGAAAGAGGCATGGGATACTTTGGCGGCACTTTTTTGCTAGGACGAATGATGCGAAGCTCCAACGGTTGGAAAATGATCTTCTCTCGGTCTCTCAACAAGATATGTCGGTGAGTCAATATTTTAATAAAGTCAAAGCAATTTGTGACGAAATATCAAAATTAGATCCGCAAAATGCCATCACCGATACAAGAAAAAGAAGAATCATAATCCATGGGTTAAGACCGGAATTTAATGGTATTATTACCGCTACCCGTGGATGGGCAAAAGAGCCAACTCTAACGGAGTTAGAGAGCCTATTAGCCAACCAAGAGGCTTTAGATAAACAAATATCTAAAGTCTCAATCAAAGAGGATGAGACCGCCTTATATAGTAATAAAAGGAGTTTCGGACGAGATAGAAGAAGCGCAAGACCAACAAATATAAATCCACATAATGAAGATTGGCGAAAGAGGCCACAAGGGAGCTCTCATCGAGGGGGAGCTAATCAAGCCCGTCATGATAAAAATAAAGAAGAGAAGAAGTACAGACGGAGCAACGACCAGTGCTACAATTGCGGGAAGAAAGGTCATTTTGCTAGAGATTGCAGACTTCAAAGAGTTGAAGGAAATGCAGCAACATCAACTCTAAAGGAAAGCAATAGTGAAGAAGAATGGGATTTTCAAGTGGCCTATGCAGTAGACAATGATCAAGAACTTGCAGCTTCTTGCATCATTGAAGAAGAGGAAGAAGAAGAAACGGCTCTTGTCACGGTGAGTGATAGATTCATAAATTATGAAAATGACTGGATAGTAGATTCTGGGTGCTCCAATCACATGACGGGTGACATGAGCAAATTAGAAAACATCAACAAGTATGAAGGACGACGAGTTGTAGTCACTGCAAACAACTCAAAACTACCTATCACTCATGTTGGCCAAACAAAGATTACTCCCCGATTCAATGCTGAGCAAGTGGATCTTCAAGATGTCATGCACGTGCCAGGTATGAAGAAGAATTTACTATCGGTGTCACAACTCACAAGATCTGGAAAATATGTGGTGTTCGGCCCAGACTATGTTAAAGTATATCGACACCTACAAGAAAATGAGGAACCGATCATGGAGGGACGAAGAGTTGAGTCTATCTATGTAATGTCTGCACAAACGGCATATGTAGATAAGACACGGAAAAATGAGACACCAGACTTGTGGCACGCACGTCTTGGGCATGTGAGTTATAAGAAATTAAAGGTGATGATGAAGAAGGAAATGCTAAAGGGTCTCCCCAAACTAGAAATCCACGATGATGTGGTTTGCGCTGGGTGTCAATATGGAAAAGCTCATCAGCTTCCATACGAGGAGTCAAAGTTCAGAGCCAAAGCGCCACTAGAGCTAATACACTCAGACGTATTCGGGAAGGTAAAGCAACCTTCAGTTTGCGGCTTCAGGTACATGATTACATTCATCGATGATTTTTCAAGATTTGTCTGGGTTGATTTTATGAAAGAAAAATCAGAAGCTTTAAACAAGTTCAAGGTATTCAAAGAAAAGGTTGAGGCAGAAGTAGGCCACAATATCAAGTGCCTACGCACAGATAACGGGGGAGAATACACGTCTGAAGAATTTAATAAATTTCTAAAAGAGTGTAAAATAAGAAGACAATTCTCATGCCCAAGTACGCCTCAACAAAACGGGGTTGCAGAGAGAAAGAATAGACACTTGGCGGAGACTGTAAGAAGTATGCTGCACTCGAAGAATGTACCCCCACGGTTTTGGGCCGAGTGTATGAAAACGGCAGCCCATGTGGTTAACAGGTTGCCGCAAGCAAAGCTTGGATTCATTTCACCATTCGAGAAATTACAAAACATCAAGCCCACAGTAAGTCACTTCAGGGTGTTTGGTTGTGTATGCTACGTATTTGTTCCTGATCACCTACGTAGCAAGTTTGATAAGAAGGCAATCCGTTGCATATTCGTGGGCTATGACGATCAAAGGAAAGGATGGAAGTGTTGTGATCCCACTACCGGAAAGTGTTACACTTCCAGGAATGTGGTATTCGATGAAGCATCATCGTGGTGGGCATCTCAAGAAATTGTTCTTCCAGAGTCACAAGAAGTTGAAGAAATCTTAAAAGAACATGAAGAAGAAAAAGGTGACACAAATGAAGAACCACCTGAGATTTATAAAGGTCCATGGCAAACTGGAAGTCATGACAAGATTATTGAAGAAGAGAGGCCAAATCAGTATGAGGAATTTGAAGAGCCAAATGAGTCTCTCCGAAGGTCGACAAGAAGAAGGAGGCCAAACCCAAAGTATGCAAATGCGGCACTAATGGAAGACAATGGGCCAAAAGAACCAGTTACTTTCAAAGACGCCTCACAAAGTCCCGAATGGAAAAAGGCAATGGAAGAGGAGATCAAGGCCCTTAGAGAGAACGAGACTTGGGAGTTGGTTCCTAAACCCAAAGAGGTATGTCCAATAACTTGTAAATGGGTTTATAAGTTGAAAACTCGGTCAGATGGATCAATTGAAAGATATAAAGCACGCCTAGTCGCTCGAGGTTTCTCTCAAAAGTATGGCCTTGATTATGATGAGACGTTCAGCCCAGTAGCAAAGATCACTACTGTACGAGTCCTACTAGCACTAGCAGCAAGACAATCTTGGAAGTTGTGGCAAATGGACGTCAAGAATGCTTTCTTACATGGAGAGCTAGATCGAAGCATCTACATGGAGCAACCTGAGGGATTTATAAGCAAATCACATCCAGAGTTTGTGTGCAAACTCAAGAAAGCATTATACGGATTGAAACAGGCACCACGAGCATGGTATGGGAAGATAGCTGAATTCTTGGTACAAAGTGGTTACTCAATTGCTCCTTCTGATTCAAGCTTGTTTGTGAAGTATATCGGTGGGAAAGTATCGGTCATATTGATATATGTGGATGATCTAATCATCACCGGGAATCATGAGAAGGAGATCAATGAAATACGAGGAAATTTATCAGTGAGGTTCCAAATGAAAGAGCTTGGAGAACTACAACATTTCTTGGGCCTTGAGGTTGAACGAACTAAAGAAGGAATATTCTTGTGCCAACACAAGTATGCAAAAGACATACTTGAAAAGTTTGGGATGCTTGATTGCAAACCGATATCAACTCCTATAGAGCCGAATGTGAAGATGTGCACAGTTGAAGGTCGAGAATTAGAGGACTCCACAATGTACAGACAACTTGTTGGAAATCTTATCTACTTAACAATCACAAGGCCGGATATCATGTTCGCGGTAGGAGTAGTGAGTCGGTTCATGGAGAAGCCAAGGAAGCCACACTTAGATGCAATCCGGCGCATAATGAGGTACGTAAAAGGAACTTTGGATTTCGGCATCTATAGATCATACAATTCAAAGATACAATTAGGGAAAGTTTTGACATGTGTCATTTTCTCATCAAACCTTCATTGTAATATCTTAGATTCTCTTTCCAATTTAGGGAGTAATATATTAATTATACTACCGTTACATGGGTATTCAAGTTAGGTTAGAAGTGTTTAACGTTAATTTAGGACTAATCTATACGGTTGGAATCCTAAAGCTTCCTAGAGTTGTGCAACTCAAAAAAATAAAATCCCATATTTTTTTAAACTGCTCTAACTTTTCAAGTTGTATTCTGATTATTACAAAAAGTATATCAAAATTCATAATTTTTTATTATCTTTCATATGACACCAATAATGAATATATAAAAATAAAAAAGTAATTTAACACTTTAAAATAATTACTTTATTTTGGTTACTCTAGCATTTTGGTTAGATTAGAATTGTCCTTATATGGTTAATTTAGTACTAAGCTTATGGTATTGTACCCGACTAGGAATGTACTTCATGCCACCCCACCCCAAAAAACATCTCTATCTTTAAAATTGATATAACTTTCTTATTTTTAGTTCAATTTTTGTAAAATATATATCAAAAATTATAATTTTTTATTATCTTTCATATGAGACCAATATTGCATATCTTAAAAAATTAATTTTAAACATAGGAAATATGTAAGATTTTTGGATCAAAACTTTTTTTAAATAGAAAATGCATTAAATATGAATAAAAATGTTTTGAAATTCTAAAATAGGGCCATCATGTTTTTATTTCCTAAATAGAAGTAATATCTGTCAAGTTTGGAAAAAACATGGCAAAAACTGTCATGTTTAAAGCTTGATAATGTAAAATTTGACAGAATTTATTTTAATTTAAGGAATAAAAAAAGGTAGACATATTTTGGAATTTCAAAACTTTTTTAATCCTATTAACATTTTCAGCCAGCAGATAAAATGTCCCCTAATTGCAGCACGCTCAAAATTATTTTTATTTTTATATATACACGTGTCATGTTCTAAGCAACCCATTCATTATAATATTTTAGATCCTCTTTCTAATTTGGAATCATGTCTATTAATTATTCTTACTTTACATCAATTAAAATTGCTAAATTTTAGAGCTACTTAAAAGCCTTCTGAGAATGAAATTCCTAAACAGCTAAACTTTAGAAGTCACATAATAGATTACAATACCACTGCCCTCTGGCCAATCCGGCACGTTAAAAACATAACTAGATTTTTTTCTAATTGGCTACAATAAATCAATTGGATAGAATAAATCATTTTGGACTCAAAACGTACATATACTCCGCATAAGTTTAAGTTTTACCCGAATTTTTAGTTACCTATACAAATACAATTGCACTCAAACACATCTGCCTGAAATTTGATCAAAATTATAGCTTAAGCGGTTGAATTGGCTGAATGTAAAAAACTATAAGAAAAATTCTAAATAGATATGATTTTACGAATAGATTAAAGAAAAACTATATAAAATATCTAAAATGACCTTCTACAATAACTTTAGTTAATTCAGCCAGAAAAGTAAATCTAACTTTACTTATTTGATTATTACACA
Organism: Cuscuta epithymum; assembly: GCA_945859915.1. NCBI lineage: Eukaryota > Viridiplantae > Streptophyta > Magnoliopsida > Solanales > Convolvulaceae > Cuscuta > Cuscuta epithymum. Next base: position 122,978 of record CAMAPF010000194.1, read on the forward strand.
ATTCAATATTTCAGTGTGAAGAATCAAAAGTTACGTATTATAAAAAAGTTGATTGATAAGATTGATAAGCAGCTAGAAATAGAAGTTATCAAATGGATCTCTTAATTGTTTCTAGAACTTCACTCAAATAGAATTGCACTCAAATTATTTTCTGGGGTAACTTAAGCCAAACCAGTTAGAAAAATAAGTTCAACTTTATTTATTTTGATTATGACACAATTCAACGTGAAGAATAAAAACTTACGTGTTTATTAAAAAGTTGGTTGATAAGACTAATAAATTGAAAATAGAGATTATTAATCGGGCTCTTATTTTTTGCTAGATTTACGTGCTTATTAAAAGTTGGTTGATAAAACTAATAAGTTGAAGTAGAGATTATTAAACGGGCTCTTATTTTTTCTAGAATTGCATCCAAATAAAATTCATATGTGTATGAGTGTATATGATAGTTTTAAAAATGATTAAAAGCTTACTCTCTTTGTAATGTAAAATATTCTGAAAGTTTTCATTTGACATATTGTCTTTAGCATTTTCAATTTTGAAAAACTCTCATTTGGAAAATTTGGAATACAATAGGAATATTATTAAGTAACTATTGAAAAAGAGGGACACATAAATCAAAGAATAAAAACATTGTATTTGAGGTTTGTGCAAATCAACGTGCCTTTAGTTTTGTGCCTAAAACATTCCTACCGACAATCAAATCAAAAAGACAAAAAGGTCAAATAGATCAAATTCATCACTTGAGTCCTTATATTTAAAACAAGTTTCATATAAATATGTTTACTTTAAATGTATCGCCAATTAAGTCATTTTAAGTTGCTATAACAGGTTACTTCAAAAAAAATTAAAACAACTGATTAGTCTTATAAAAACTCATATAAATTCAAAAAGTAATTTAACAATATAAGATTATTATAAGTTCAAAATTAGATAAATATTTTTAAATTAAAAATAATCAAAAAATGATTATTATCTAATAATCAGAATAAGTAAAGTTGAACTTATTAGCTATTGTTTTGATTGTGTTCTCTTTGAATAACATATAATAATAATAGCATACATTTTGGGTCGTCGACGTGTTGCTACTAATCTACTACAGCAGTACGGGATACGTTATTTGTTATTTATTTATATTTTTGAATGTGTTGCTTGGCATTTTTAATAAGCTCATTTTTTGGAAGAATTTTTAATGAGCATCTGACCAATAGATGTTTGATAAAAACAAATATTGCCCGATTAAAGTACATAATATAGAATCTTCTTTTATTCAATAACACTTATTTTATTTGATAAGATCATAATACTCTCAATAACTCTAATAAAATAAACTAATGTCATTGCCTTTCATTCAACTAATGTCATTGCCTTTCATTCAACTAATGTCGTTGCCCAGAGACTCGCCAATTGTTGTCATGCAGTCTACTGTCATCATCATCACCACTCTTAAAATCTAAAAAAGCTACAAAACTCTATAAATTCATAAGGTAAATCACCAAAATAAATGGGGTAAGTCCCCAACTCTCTATTTCCACTTACCGAATATAATAAAATAACAAAACGAAACTTATACGGGGACAAAAATTGAAAACAAATTGAGAGAATAAACTATAAAAATGACAACATTAAAACAAATGTACATAATAACCTCATTGAGTCTATGGAGCCTTTTACAATAATCGAGAATTCATAGTCAAAATTGGAAAGATGATGTTGGTGTTCCCTCAATGAAAAGATGAGGATTGAAAAGATGGTGAGCTACCAATTTATATCAAGTTGAGATGCATGTTTACATCTTTATTTAGTCATCCAATCTTTTTATATATTATGGAGCGACATGGACACCGTCAAAATGTTTCTTTACATTCTATAATAAAATTTAAAATATAAAAGTGTATTTTATTCCGTGCACGGCACGGGTAAAAATACTAGTATTTTATAAAAGAGATGCATCATTTGAAGTGGTAGGCCATTGTGATGCTGATTATGCTGGAGATCATGATACTCGTCGCTCTACCACTGGTTACACATTTAGTCTTGGAACAGGCACAGTGTCATGGTGTAGCAAAAGACAACCAACAGTGTCATTATCAACTACAGAAGCAGAATATAGAGCAGCAGCAATGGCAGCTCAAGAGAGTGCATGGTTGATGCAACTTCTAAAAGATCTTCATCAACCAACTGAGGAGCCAATAACATTACATTGTGATAACGAATCAGCAATACGACTCGCGGAGAACCCAATCTTTCACGCAAGGACAAAACATGTGGAGGTTCATTATCATTTCATACGAGAAAAGGTCCTTAAAGGAGATATTGAGATGAAATACATCAGGACAGAAAATCAAATTGCTGATTTGTTCACCAAAGGGCTAAACACTACGCAGTTCGAGAGCTTGAGGGATCAACTTGGCATGTTTGCAAGATCTGCAATAAGATAGAGTAGTCGTTGAGGGGGAGTGTTGAAAAGTCAACGACTCTCTAGAAACTTCTAGAATCTTCTTTATTAAGTTCTCTAGAATCTTCTATAATCTTCTTTATGAATTCTAGGAAGTGTAGAATTCTCTAGATAGAGTATTGAATGAGAGTTAGATAGAAATACTCTAGAATGTAATAGATGTGAGAATAATCTAGAATGTAATTAATGTGGAAGGATCTAGAAACACTCTCACCTCCTTAGGCTAGCTAGTATAAATAGAGGTGGATGGACACAACTCCATCACCACTAAGAGAGTGAAGCATCCTCAAGAGTGAGAGTAAGAGAGACTCCCCACCTTTGTACTCAATATTTTACATTAATAAAATTGTCTTTTATTCCTCCAAATCTCAACAACCCATGCAGCACTAGTCGAAATAATCCGACCTTTCCACCCCTGAAGTATCCAATGACCATCTTGGTGAAGCATAAAGTCTTTGTGATATGCTTCATTCATCTTACATAACTTCTTCAGAATTACAGGGCTCACAGGCACAGGCTTGAACCCAACCCTCATAGTGCGAGATTGCCACTGCTTGTATGTTTCAGGTCTCTCTAACCTTTCCGCGCCCTCGCATGCTACAATATTTGCTATTTCCAGCCCCATAAATTGTTGCTCGAAGTGCATCCTTTGAATATCATGACGTGGGAAAAATGCTTCAGAGAGATCAAAGAGATTAGAGTAGTATGTGAGAGCCGCTCGGAACCGATTGAGAAAGAAAGGGGAGTTGTGAGATGCACTAAGCATACTATGCACAAAAATATGAGGGTTTACTTCTCGGATTAACTTCAAAACCGCATCCCGGGGGCAGTCCACACCGCATACTGTTTCGTCTAGTAGTCGTTTGAGTCGATCGTTACAGTTTACTGCAACAACCTCACCCATCGCGAGTTTCAAGTCATCAACCTTAATTGCCTCCCAATTCTTTGCTGTGATGGAATTGTATTTGAATGGTACACCGAAATGCTCGCAATATTTAGCCAAGCGAAACCCAGTCTCCACTACCATTTGTGATGGACGAAAACCGGGTTGGGGAAGCTCAATCCCAGTGATTCGAAGTTTCGGAGGACCACCCGGTCTTCGTGAAAGATTCCGAATAAGAGTGGGCCATTGAATACCATGAAGAATGCCGAAATCGATGATATGCAGTGACGCGCCCCTAGAAGCTACTTCATAAATCATTTCATTTGCAAAGAAGATAAATATCCTCAGAAATGGTATACAGGATGAGAAGTAGGATTTCAGCAATTCGAGGACGTTGATCCTGCTGTTAAATGATGAAGAAGGACAGACTTGCGCCCCGTTTCCAGCCAGGCGTGCCTCAAGAGCGTCAGCAAATGTATATGCCAGCCTTTGGTTTTCGTCCCCGGCAGGCGAAGAGTTCTGCCTGATCTTCTTTAATTTTTCTACAGCTGCACTGTAATCCAAAGCATCAACAGATTTTGCGCAGCTGATCAAAAGAGTCTGGAGATCACCATCAATAGCTTCACAACCTTTCTTATTTGAATGCCTTTTGCCACCTTTTCTCCCTTTCTGTTGTTGTTTGCTAGTTGCAGATGAAGAACCATCACTATCATCATCAGCATAAAGCAGCAAAACCTTATCAAACACCTGTGAAAGTTCTACCTCTGTATAAGTTGCACTCTGCTTCCTTCTCCTTTCATCCTCTTCTTCTTCTTCTTCTTCTTCATCTAGCCCGCTTTCACGTGGACGGTAATGCTTACTACCTCTGTTCAAATCCTCAGTCTCTAAATGCAGTGAGTATTTATTGTCGAAATTGATGACCATCGGATTATGGTAGGAAAGAATCTTTTAGCTTCCTCCACAAATCTCGGTGATTCCAAAATGGACGCAATTTTATCATCAAAAGATATATTTGGAGCCGAATGAGCACTTCCAAAGCTATATAAAAAATCGTTTGTGACAGGTTCAAAATCAGAACTGGAGATCACAGCTGAGATGTCTTTTGGGCTTGTGACATTGCTGTCAGAGGAGGAATTCTCACCCAATGCTTCATTGAAGTAATTCTCAGCAGCTGTTAGTGCAGTAGGATCACAGAATAAGGCATCACTATTCTCATCAACGTCATCCCCTAGTAGCATCTGGTTAATGTAATCGATAACGCGACCAGAGTCCATTGAAAGAGCACCCTCGCTCTCATTCTCCAACCCGAATCTCTTTATAGAGTAGACAGGCAAGCATCTAAGCTGACGATCCATAACGGTCTATAAAATATGGAAGAAAGATGGGTAAACAAAGTAACAAACAGATAAACAACTACTGCAGCAATCATAATGAACTTCATAGTTCATTCTGTCTAGTACTAGTTATAAATCATTTACATCTTATACTGCTTATAGTTTCATTTTTCATTGCCTAATCTATTAAACATTTTTCAGTTATAAATGAATTTTTAAAACCAGTTATGCAACTATACTAAAATAAAATCCTTGAGTGGTCATTCCACCACATTTGTGGCGGTTTTAGTCCCTCCCTGTCAGCCTGTTAACAGTTTCCAGCAGCCATGGAGTGGTAGTATTCAGTATATACCATGCACCTGATCAGGTTCTGTTGCAATTGGTATTTAAAACTTCCATAACGGATGGGGTGTGAATGCTTTCAATTCTAGTTTTATGTTTTTCTATTATATAAGTAAATCCTTTTTAAAAAAACAAACCATAAGCAACTTTTTTAGCATTTTTAACTAGGGAAACATAATTTTAATACCCCAAGCTTTAATGGGGTGTGAGGTGTGTACCCCAAATCTGCATATGTAATATGTATATCCTGAACTTTATATAAGAAGTAATTTTCGCACCATGATTATATGTTTTCTTACAAATACAAATTTATTGGAATAATTATATAATTTAAAATATTTCCATCATTTGCAATGGAGCCAAAGATTCATTATTTTTTGGCTTGAGAATATGATGGAATAAAGCAAAATGGCTCACTAAAATGTGTGTGCTTCTTTGTTATGAAGCACCAGTCAGTCCATGCAATTTTGGATGCGATTTTCACTATGGGTCATCCGGAAACAGTCTCTCTGTGCATTAGTACAGGGGTAGTACTGCGTACATCCGACCCCCCTTATCCCACCGTAGGTGGGAGCCTTTGCGGCACTGGGGTAAATGAAAATGATGATGAAATGATGAATTATACTACCTCCGTCCCACTAAGATTGAAACATGAGAAGGTGGCACAGTTATTAAGAAAAGCGAGTTTGTGTGGTTGATATTAAATTGATAAAGTCAAAATAAAGTAAGAATGATTTAGAGCCACACAAACTTTACCAAATTTGGTATGAGACAATCTTAGTGGGACTTCCCGAAAAGGTAAAATGGGACAATCTTAGTGGGACAGAGGGGGTATAATTTAAAATACCTTAAGCCTTGTTAGAATGCAATTAATCTTCTAAAATTTCATTTGTTGAATAAATAATATTACATTTGGTACAATTCAATATTAATTGCATCCTCATAAATTTTTTGCGTATTTAAAATTATGTACATAAAACTGTAAAATTACATTTATGAAAAAATATATGATCATTGTGCTAACATAACTTTTTATATATTACGTGTTCTGAACTATTCAAATCAATACACGAATTGATATAGTTATAAGGGAATAATAATTTAAATATCTCAAATTTTGAAGGGGTGTGACATAAGTACCTCAAACTTGCACATGTAGTATGCATACCCGAAACTTAGCTAAATATGATTCCGAACTTAGCGAAATATGTTTTGAACTTATTTATTTCCTTAATATAATCATTCTGGTTTGATTTGAATATAATAGTTCAGGATTCCGTTTAAATGACTTAAATTGTTTTTTAGTGCATTTTTGAATCATAGGGCTAATGCATGCTTATCAAAGGGAATTTTGAGTCATTAAACCCCCCAAAAAACACAATTTATCCCTCCTAGATTTACTACTACGTATAATAATTGCTCAAGGAAAATGTGATGCTTTTCTAAGACAGAGCTCCAATAGAAGATGAACTCCAAATAATTACTACGAAGTATAAAAATAGCAAACTTTTGAGCAAATTTAAAGCAATTAGTACTGATTGCACTATAAGGCTTTGTTTGCAACAACTTAAGAAAAGTGATTTTGGCTTTTTTTTTAAAGAAAAAAACACTTATTTTACCAAACATTACCAACTTTTACTTTCTCGGCTTCTGTGTAGAATCTACTTTTTACTTTTTCTATTACACAAAAAACACTTATTTTACCAAACACTGCCAACTTTTACTACTAATCACTTTTTATCAAAAAGTACTTTTATTTAAGAACAAGTGGTTGCAAACAAAGCCTAAGTTATACTCTAATACAAATATGAGCAGGCGTACCTGCTTGGAGTGAGAACAGAGGAAGGGATATGATGTAAGATTACAGGTGAACAAATAATGCTGTAAGTAATAAAATTCAGGCCGAGAGGAAGCTAACAAATATGAAGTTTAATATTACCTACCGACATGGGAGTCCCCCACAGCCTTAACTATTAATGTACCACTTGAAGAAGTTGTTTTAATGCTTAAATGTGAACCCACTTTCTTATACAAAATATGACAACCCGTGGAATTCAATAATTATTTCGATCCACCAAAACTTAAACGCTCCGATTTGCAACGTTTTTGTTTTTGGCGGTTTCGTCTCAAACGCCGCTGCTAAACTCTATTTGCCAAACGGGAAAAAAACTGAGGTTTGAGTCCTCCAAATAAGCCACTATGTTTGGAGAGTACCTTGTGGTTTTGTTGATCATTTGGACATGATGATTTCGTTTGATCATTTTGTGAATTTTGAGGTATATCAAGTGAAAATATCGTGGAATTTAAATGCCTTTATGTCTTAAGTTGTACTACTGTACTACTCGACTGTTGGCTAACTAATAAATTGTCTGTTTATTATTCTATGTTATTTTCATATGATTCCAACATCCTATTTGAGGGAGGACGATAATTTCTTATACATGTTGATGTTCGTGTAGTTGCCCTTCGTGTACTTGTAAATTTAGAGTGTGGATTCTTAAATGTTGAGTATATGTATGCTAATGGATTTTTTAAATAAAAAAATAGGCGGAATTTTAGTTAAAGAAAAAAAAATCACCCCTTGACTATAATTCCTGGATCCGTACTTAATAATGATTAGAATGAGGAGTGAATCTTTTGATATATGGATTATATATTTTAAAGTAAGCCTTGGTCAATTTCAAAGACATAATTTCATGTATATTTACACACAAAGACATGCATACAGGGGCGTAGCTAGGGAGGGCCAGCTCTGGCCTAGCCCAAATTTTAAAAATGTCCATATTTTTAGTGTAAAAGTCCCGTGTAAAAAGAATTTCAAAATTATTCTTTGCACCGGCGCAGTTCCCTGGCTCCGTCTCTGCATGCATACATATTGTTTTCATGTTCAAATGGAAATTATTAGAGCTGGATAACATTTTTTTAAAAATCATAACCATGAACCTATTTTGTTTTAATTTACTGCTAGTGGACGATAGATAAAATTACTCTTTACATATAGTTTTGTATGAAAAAACTCGTCAAATCGGTGGCTGCCTCATACTAGTGTAAATGTTTGGCAAGTGTAAATAGTTCATAAAAATGTGTACATAAAAGTCCGGTCACACAGTGCTAAAAAATGTAAAAAAGTTCAAGACGGCAAACTATTAATACAAATATGAAGGCCGGAATTTCAGAACCGAGAACTGAACATCCAAATACCATGTTGTTCATCTACACAAGGAGAACTGCATTGATGATTTGATGCAGCCATCATTTTCAGTATTCGTCACTTCCCCAAGATAACTTATCATTGATGCAACTAGATTAGATATTAGTAAGTACTATATAATTAAATTTAAAGTTCAATACGTAAAACACTATAAAATATCACAAAGACGGTCTTACCGTCTATGACAAAATCAACAAATTAGCGCTAGCTTTTGAGTTACCCATGCAGCGCTAGTCGAAACAATCCGACCTTTCCACCCCTGAAGTATCCAATGGCCATCTTGGTGAAGCATAAAGTCTTTGTGAGTTTGTGATATGCTTCACTCATCTTACATAACTTCTTCAGAATTTCGGGGCTCACAGGCAGAGGCTTGAACCCAACCCTCATAGTGCGAGATTGCCACTTCTTGTATGTTTCAGGTCTCTCTAACCTTTCCACTCCCTCGCATGCTACAATATTAGCTATTTCCAGCCCCAAAAAATGTTGCTTGAAATGCATCCTTTGAATATCATGACCTGGGAAAATTGTTTCAGAGATATTAAATATGTTAGAGTAGAATGCGAGAGCCGCGCGGAACCGATTGAGAAAGAAAGGGGAGTTGTGAGATGCACTAAGCATAGCATGCACAAAAATATGAGGGTTTACTTCTCGGATTAAGTTCAAAACTGCATCCCGGGGGCAGTCTGCACCGCATATTGTTTCGTCTAGTAGTCGTTTGACGTTTGAGTCGATCGTTACAGTTTACTGCTACAACCTCACCCATCACGAGTTTCAAGTCATCAACCTTAATTGCCTCCCAATTCTTTGCTGTGAGGGCATTGTATTCGAATGGTACGCCGAAACGCTCACAATATTTAGCCAAGCGACACCAAGTCTCCACTACCATTTGTGATGGACGAAAACCGGGTTGGGGAAGCTCAATCCCGGTGATTCGAAGTTTCGGAGGACCATCCGGTCTTCGTGAAAGATTCCGAATAAGAGTGGGCCACTGGATGCCATGAAGAATGCCGAAATCGATGATATGCAGTGACGCGCCCCTTGAAGCTACTTCATAAATCATTTCATTTGCAAAGAAGATAAATATCCTCAGAAATGGAAGACATGATGAGAAGTAGGATTTCAGTCATTCGAGGACTTTGATCGTGCTGTGATATGATGAAGAAAGTTGCGCCCCGTTTCCAGCCAGCCGTGCCTCAAGAGCGTCAGCAAATGTATGTGCCACCCTTTGGTTTTCGTCCCGGACAGGCGAAGAGTTCTGCCTAATCTTCTTTAACTTTTCTACAGCTGCACTGTAATCCAAAGCATCAACAGATTTTGCGCAGCTGATCAAAAGAGTCTGGAGATCAACATCAATAGCTTCACAGCCTTTCTTATTTGAATGCCTTTTGCTACCTTTTCTCCCTTTCTGTTGTTGTTTGCTGGTTGCAGATGAAGAACCATCACTATCATCATCAGCATAAAGTAGCAAAACCTTATCAAACACCTGTGAAAGTTCTACCTCCTCTGTATAAGTTGCACTCTGCTTCCTTTTCCTTTCATCCTCCTCTTCTTCTTCTTCATCTAGCCTGCTTTCACTTGGACGGTAATGCTTACTGCCTCGGCTCAAAACCTCAGTCTTTTAATGCATTGGATATACCTGTTCATGCTCGTAGATCTATTCTGGCTGATAAACTTGGACTTAGTCATTTTAGATATTATTAATTTGTTGTACTTTTATTGGGTAAGGTATAGTCCTCCCAATAAATCGTTTATTTTTTTTTCTGTTTATTTCTGTATCCAATGGATCAGGTCTAGCCCCCCATTGTGCTCTTGTTTTTGTCATTTTCTCAGATGTAATTTTGGGAAGGTATGCCTTCTGGGAGAGGTTTTGGTCTAGTCCCCTCTCTTTTTTGTACTCCTTTTTTAAATTAATAAAAGACGGCAAATGTTACCCGGCATTTGTCCCACCGATTTTGGTGGTTTACCTTTCCGGGTTAAAAAAAGAAAGAAAGAGTATTTATCGTCGAAATTGATGACCATCCGATTAATGGTAGGAAAGAACTTTTTAGCTTCCTCCACACCTCTCGGTGATTGCAAAATGGATGCAATTTTATCATCAAAAGATATATTTGGAGCTGAATGAGCACTTCCAAAGCCATACAAAAAATCGTTTGTGACAGGTTCAACATCAGAACTGGAGGTCACAGCTAAGATATCTTTTGGGCTTGTGACATTGCTATGAGAGGATGAATTCTCACCCAATGCTTCATTGAAGTAATTCTCAGCAGCAGTCAGTGCAGTAGGATCACAGAATAAGGCATCACTATTCTCATCAACTTCATCCCTGAGTAGCATCTGGTTAATGTAATCGATAACGCGACTAGAGTCCGTTGAAAGAGCACCCTCGCTCTCATTCTCCAACCCGAATCTCTTTATAGAGTAGACAGGCAAGCATCTAAGCTGACGATCCATAACGGTCTATGACATACGGAAGAAAGATGGGTAAACAAACAGATCAGATAAACAACTGCACCAATCATAATGAACTTCATAGTTCATTCTGTCTGGTACTCCAGTTATAAATCATTTACATCTTCTGCTTATTGTTTCATTTTTCATGGCCTCATCTATTAAACAATTTTCAGTTATAAACGATCTCTTAAAAACAGTTTATGCAACTATACTAAAATAAAATCCTTGAGTGGTCATTCCACGCATTTGTGAGGGTTTTAGTCCCTCCCTGTAAGCCCGGGGCCGGGACTCTTTAAGGATTATTATATTATATATTATTATAAACCACGGAAAAGATGGTAGAGCTGCTATTCAGTATATACCAATATACCATGCACCTACGCAGGTTCTGCTGCAATTGGCATTTCAAATTTCCGCAGCTGCCTAATATACTTTCTCCTTTTTGTATGAATGTCTTCAATTCTAGTTTTATGTTTTCCTATCATATAATTAAATCCCTTTTGAAAAAACAAACAAACCATAAACAACTTTTTAGCATATTTAACTGTATCGATTCGTGTACTGATTCTCGAACATGATTCTGAACTTTGCTAAGTATGTTTCGAACTTATCTATTTCCTTTATATTAGGGGTTCCTCTATAGTTTATATGGTTTGATTTGAATAGTTCAGAATTCCGTTTAAATGTCTTAATTTGTTTTTGAGTTTTGAGTTTTGAGTCATTAAATCCAACAAACAATACTACGTATAACTTTCATTCCCCTAGATTTGTTATATTAATTGGTCGAGGAAAATGTGATGTTTGTCTAAAACAGAGCTGCATATAGACAGACATATAGAGCCCGTTTGGTAGCACCAAAATCGGCTGTTTTGGCTGATTCTGCTGAAATTTATGATATTCTGGCTGGAGTGGCTGTTTTGGCTGATTCTGCTGATTTAAGAAAAAAATATTTTAAAAATATATTTTATTAATAAATTAAAGAAAAAATTGTATGTAAAAATAGCTAAAATGGTCCTCTACAGTAACTTCAGCCAATACAGCCAGAAAAGTAACTCCAACCTTACTTTTTCGGCTTATTACACAATTCAGCGCGTGAAAGTAAAAATTACGTGTTTGGTGAAAAAGCTGGCTGATAAGCCTGATAAGCCGAAAACAGAGTTCTCCAAACGGGCTCATAGTATGATACGCAATAGAAGATGAATCATGTCCAAATTACTACGAAGCCAAGTATAAACAAAATCAAACTTTTGAGCAAATTAAAGCAATTATCAGGGAAATTTAAATAGGAGTAAATAGTTTTGGAATTCCAAGGTTGGATTGTTGTGTTTTTCTTCCCGAAATAGAAGTTGTTATTGTTATAATTTAATTGAAAAACATTGTCATGGTTAATGGCTAGTAGTACAACTATTTGACAGTAATGACTACAAAATGACATAAATATTGTCATGTTACTCATATTTGAAGATGAAAAAGATATGGCGCAGTGTTTTAAATAGCGGTCTGCTACCGCTATAGCGGCCGCTATATAGCGGTCGTGGTAGGTACCGCTACGGGCCGCTACAGGGTGTGATTATCAAATCACAGAAAAAATCCGCTACGCCATCCGCTACAGCCCGCTACAGGCCGCTATCGGCACTTCCGGCAGTACATCACGGACTAATTGACGTGTAAATGTGTAAAAGTTGTGTGCATGATGTGAAAAAATACATTAATGGTGATGAATGGAGTGAAACTCTAAATTAAATGTACATGTATCTACATACATTATGGTAGCAAATATTAATACATATCTAAATTTTAATTATTAAAACCGAATTAATTATTAATAAGAATGATTTAACTTTAATATCAGTTGACGAAAAAAATGTTGACTTAACAAAACAATATGGTACGGAAGTGGTATTATTATGGATTATGCATATTCTATTATTCTTATTGATTGATTAGTTGTTAATGTTACAAGTGTTCAAACAAATATTCATAATGTTTCTATTAACTTTAGCACTCATTAAATATATGTTTTGCACATTTGAAAATATTTCACGCCGCTGCAATCGCTAGAAACGGCTAAAGGCCGTTATAGGCCGCTACCGAGATGACCGCTACTACTGACGATACGGCTATTTAAAACACCGATATGGCGTAGTACTCTAAGTTATGTAGTACTCCGTGTAATCTAATCACTAACACTTTGTATGAGTAGGTGTACAGCACATACCTGCTTGGAGTGAAACGAAGGAATGGATATGAAGTGAGATTCCTGGTAAACAAATAATGCTGTTCCTATAAAATTCAGGACGAGAGGAAGCTAAAAGAGGAAGGAATGTGAAGTTTGAAGAACAAATACTCGTAATTGGCAGGACGTAAATTTGTCCAATTGGGTGAATGCATGTCGTTACCTATTTACCTACCAACCCACATGGGATTCCCCCACAACCTTAATTATTAACCAACATCAGTACTATTATGTACGACTCGAAGAGGTTGTTTTACTGCTTAAATGAGAAATAAAGCCCTTTATTATACTATACACACCTCTTTATATACGGAGTACAATGTATATTTAAAGGAATATAGGGAATGTTTCTAAACATTCTAAGAGCATCTCTAATGCTACAATGTGTACGGTGCACATGTGACATGAGAGAGATAGACACAAAAGATTGATTTTATGACATTTCTCTTTCCGTCTTTCCACGGTCTTATGTGTTTTTGGTAAATTTTTCTCTGCAATGTCAACCACAATGTCAACATCTAGACATTGTGTTTGACATTGTGAAAAAAAACTTACCAAAATATATTTTATTTATTATTTTTTGATTGGTCATCTCTCATGCCACGTATGCACCGTTAATGTATTAGCATTGGAGATGATCTAAGCACCTTGCTTTGGAGTGGTGTAAAGTTATAGCATGTGACTTCTTATTTCATTCACTAGTCTTTCAGCAATACTTATGCCACCATGGGCGTAGTAAGATGCAGAAGTTAGGAGCCGGTATAAAGAATTTTTACAAATTTGGTGTGCCACACTTGTCTTCAAGAAATTTTTCACTTTTTCAATGATCTTATTTCATTGTTAACTAAAAAATTGTTTTTTTAGATGTTTTGGTGTGCTCATTGCATGTCAATATCATCGACAAAGATACCCTTATAATTCCTAAGATGTAATTGAGTTGTTTGGTCATGTATTAAAATTGTTTGAAAGTTGTGGGAGTTAAGTTTATGTTGCAATTTATGTTTCAATTTTATTTTTCTATAACTTGCTTTTAAAACAAATGCACCAGATTTTATGAAGTTTTGTTAATACTATACTCCGTAGCATACTTATAATCAATGCCAATGGGATCCTCAGGAGACTTCAAGCATCATAGATGAATTTGACTCTTTGCAAGTCTCCCATAAATTGTTAAAGTTGTAAATTTTGTTTAATTAATTATTCCTATGAATGAGTAAAGAAATTGAGTCATTGAGATAATTAGATTTATGAATCTATGATTGACATAAATTGAAAGAGGTCTAAGAAGAATTAGAAGACTAAGATTGAGAATCTTAAGCCTACCTGGCTACCTTTTATGGTGAGATCAGGCCAGGTAAGGAAGGCATTTTAAATGAGTTTAAATGTTTAATGGTCCAATTCAACATTCTATTTTCATTAATATATTAACTATTGATTTTAGCTATTTGATTTAAAATTTGTAAAAAGAAATAGACACTCAACACCCACACAGGCAAATAGCCAATGAACTTGCTTTGGTTTCATGGATAAACCAAAGTACAACCAGTAACATATATACAGTGAAATACAACGGGCAAGAAAAATGCTAAATGCTCTAAAAATAAATACCTGAAAGAACAAATTGGGGAAAGGGAAAAGGTGAGAAAGGAGATTTTGGCTGTGCCATTAGAACATACATAGCATACAAAGATGAACAAAACCAAGCAAGCATTCAGATGGGAAAGATCTCCATTAAACATTCCTATCTTTGGGATGAAGGAGAAATATGCCCTTCTGACCTGCAACTAGCTTTGCCAGAGACGGTGGGCATGGCTGATCCTCTGATATTATATTTATCATAAACATTGTCACGGTTCTCTGACCACCAACTCTCTGCTTGGTGCTCTCCAAATCTTCTTCGACTGAAATGCAAATTATATAATCATCAGATCCTAAGTAAACGTTCTTTTAAATTAGATTGTAAATCTCATGACCAAATAGATGGGAAATACATGCTAGTGTTTAGTGCCCAAAAATACAACCTAATTATTTCAGGTCCACACTTTGGGTTATTCTGGTGAGGTTTGAGTTTCACAAAATTTCTATATTGGACAATTCTAGCATAAGTTGCAATCAAAATTCGGTGAATGATAACAAAATGTTAAAGATATTCATCTGAGTACATAATCGTATGATGATTAGCTAATTGACATTCAAAAATAAAGTAGATAAAACGCAAATATGATGAATCCTTGGACTAAAACAGTATGTTTAATAACCATTGTATATAATTTATACAAGGCTGCGGTATGTTCTTATTCCTGGTAAATAGTGTCTTTTATTTAGAGCCAATACATTTTTTTCATCTGTATATTTTATTCTTTTCATTTTAATTCCTTGCTGACTGTTTAGCAAATTTAGTTTGACAATAAACAGACATGACTCACATGAATGATAAGTTTTCATTAGCCTTCACTCTACTAGTAGTCTCCAAAACGATAAAAAGTTGTGTTAAAATTTTCGAGTGGCACTATGTGGGACACATTAATTTTTTAATTCTAAAAGGACTAAAGGAGATTGCCCAAGTGTTACATAGGGACTAAAAAGAAATGGCATATATTCAATGGATGAAAACAAGAAAAAAATGCAAGGTCTAAACAAAAGATGCTATATTTGCCAGGAGTAAAATCATATCCAATCCTTTATACGATAGTATAATGTATCAGTACTTCCTCCATGTTTCAGGTCAAGTCCAAGATGTTCTAGTAATTTGTACTCCCTCCATCCCGGAAAATTGTTCCCGGTTTCCTTTTTGGGCCGTCCCAAAAAATTGTTCCACTTTCCCCTTTTGGAAAGTTTTTTGTGGCTACAATTCATTTACCTTTTTCTTACTCAACCACAACCATACATTTCCACTTTATTCCCACTTTCTTAAACTCCGTTCCAAATCAATGTGGGAACAATTTTCCAGGACGGAGGGAGTAATATAAGACTAAATCCGGTCTATGTTTAACTCAGTTTTATCTAAAGTCAACCGAATTATAGATACTCTATTTAGTCCATTGAGTGTTATAAACATAAGGTTATACACTTGCACCTGACCCAGGCCCACCTCTAGGGCTAGGCCCCAACCTGCAGTCCAGCATACAGCTTTTTACTTCTTTATGAAATATTTTAGTGAGGTAAAATCAAAGTACAATAATTACTCAAATAAGTGACTACCTGAAGCGCACTCGTTTAAGATCTCTGGAGCCATCTCGAAGAGCCACTAGCGTTATATAAACACCAGGCTCATATTGTTCAATCCACTCAGCCTCAATTTGGTCATCATTGGCAAGAGGAATGGAACCTCCTCTAGATCTTGTGCCATTTTTGGTATCCTCCTGTAATGGAGAGGTGTCCTTTTTACCAGCATCAGGTTCAGAGACAAAGTTTCTAAATGTGGGCACCCCACTTCCTTTGGGGAGTTCGGGAATGGACTGAACATCTGGCCTGTTGGAGGTCACAACTCCATTTGGATCCACATTTGTATCATTGAAGTGAAGCAAACCGTTTGACTCCAATCCATTAGGTGGGTAAGCTAGCTTGAAAGTCTCGGTGGTGTAAGTCCCAGGTGGCAATCTCTCAGCCATGTCTTTGAGCTGGTGAAGAAAAAATTGAAATAAGACCCCTTAAGCAGAATGAAAAGGCACAAAAGAGTGCCAAAAGTTGTTACCCATTGATAGAATTTTGCTATATAACTGTAATGTTAGAAAAAGAACGCTTAAGTAACCAATATCTCACAGTTTTAGGGTATGTTAGGATCACTGAGAGTTATAGGTTAAGGATAAAAAACTATCAACCGTATTTTTTTCCATAGAGGGTTTTGCACTTTTGCCATGGAACGCATTGAATATGATATATGATTAAACCTTTTAAAAAAATTGCATATGTTTGAATTTCAGTGTTATAGAATCAATAAGAAAAATGAGTTTGAACGAATATGAAAACATATCCTTATGGTTACGGCGTAACTCTATTTTCCCCAAAGTTTTCCTTCCAGCTTTCCTGCCTATTTTCTTTTCCGGGGTATTTTATGAGTAAAAATATGAAACTCCAAACTTTACCAGTTTTCAATATAATTTGCTTAGGTAAAAGCACAATGTATACACACACACGTATATATAAACAATAAATAAAAGAAAATTTATGGGGTAGGAGAGACTAACCTGTGCAGTAAGTGATATAATCACTTCTTTTGCAGCTTTAGACTTAGCAGATTCCTCTGCAGCCAGAAGCAATGCTTCCTGAGCTTCTTTAGTTGATTTTTGAAGATTCGATTCTTGGAGTTCACATCGTTTTCGGAGAGTCTCCACCTGCAAAATAACCACAAGAAATGGGATATATAATGAAGCCAAAGCTGAAAAAAGAGAATAAAAGAGATAAGATAAAGTGTGCTCATATACCTGAGCATGCAACTTGTGAATTTCTTGATTTAGCACTTCATTGTTCCTCTTCAAACTGTCCACCATGCTTTTGGAAAACAACAGTCCAGAGGTTGAGGGTAAAGGTGTTGCTGAACGTGGGGGGCTGGATTTCCGTGAGAACGGCGACACACTTCTAGAGACACCGGTCAATGCTGCCAAAGCCGGTTTTGGAAAAGTGGGACCCAACGAGAATCTATCGGTTTTCTTTCCTTGTTTGGCTGCTTTGTAATCCAATTGCTTAATCAGCTCGAGATTTGAAGGCACCACTGATTTGGCTAACCGTAACTCATCCTTATCCAATCTGTCCTTGTTCTCACCGCCCGAGAGGCGTGGTCCTTCACCTCTCCCAGTACTGACCACCATACTCAGTTTGGAAAAACAGGAATCACAGACACGGTACGGCTTTCTCGGATTAGGGGCCAAACCAGCCCTTAATGCCTTTCTTGAACTGCAGGCATGGCAATACAAAAGCCCGCAATTGTAGCAATTATGCCTCTTTCTTGTGAACCCAAAAGCCTGCCTACAAGAAGAGCATTGAGATTGCTCAGCCACAGAGATCCACTTGTGAAGACATATAGCTGCAGTGTAACTCGAACCACAAGCAATATACTTTACAACCCTATCCTTCAAAACCTCAACTAAAGTGGGCGACTTTCGATCTTCTACGTCTCCATGGCCTAACCTTCCATTGGCTCCTTTACCCCAAGTGTAAACCTCGTTTCTGGATGTCAAAACAGCGACATGATATGAACCACATGCAATATCTTCAACAACACTTTCCTCGTCAGCAAGTTTGTCCCCAACTAAGCATGGCAACTTTCCATCCGAATTAGGGTTTCCAAGTTGACCATACACAGTGCTTCCCATGGTGAAAACACGGCCGGAAGTGGTCAAGCCGACAGTCAAACAATGTCCACAAGCAATTTTGTGGAAATTATGATCGATAAGGGCGGGCACACAAGTAGGTTCCAAACGGGGCTCTTTGTCACCATGCCCCAGCCGGTTTTTATCTCCATCACCCCAAGTAAACAATTTCCCAGATGATAAACTTGCACTAGATTGAGTAACAATGACCTCCACAACAGCAGCAGTGTGCCAAACACCACATGCAACAGAAACTGTTCTTAATCCAGAGAGAGAAGAAACCTCTCTTGGAAACAGAACGGTCTCTCTATCTCCATGTCCTAAAACGCCAAATGTTCCATCACCAAACGTGAAGAGCCGCCCTGTTGACGTGATCAGGGCTGAATGCCATGGCCCACAAGCTATCGTTGAAACTCGAACCCCTTCAAGAGGACCTGAGATCCTCTTTGGTATCCAATGACTAACATTTGATCCATGACCTAAAAGTCCGGCATTGTGTGTTCCGTCTCCCCATGTGTAGAGTTCACCATCCACCGTAACAGCACATGTGTGGAATTCACCACAAGCAACAAATTCAATGCCATGGAAAGATAAAGATTCAACAAGGTGGGGCTGAGGGGAGTCTTTACCGACACCATGGCCAAGCCGGCCACCAGATTCTTCACCCCATGTGAAAACTTCGCCATGTCTAGTCACAAGGGCAGCATGCCTGACCCCACAGGCTATGCGACTTACATCCAACACAATGTGAGACTCTAAAGGCCTTGGTAGAAGAACATCAGTTCGGTTGGTGTTCAGAGGTATAGAATTCTTTTCAGGACCAACTTTAATGGTGTTATCACATATTACCTCACCCCATATATACACATCACCTGAAGCATCATAATAATCATCAGGAGCTGAACCGTGGCTTGAAGTGCTAGGGGCACTAGAAACACTAACCCTGAGCACATCTGAATTAGGGGCTTTCACTTGCATGTTTTAGGCTGTTTTACATCCAAGTCTGGATTTTCCTACAACCCATTGATGACAACCAAAAAGCATAAGCACAGGATCTCGTAAGCAGAGAATAACATGACTTCTTAGCCGATACTTGTTCATAATCAACAATTTGTGGTTCAGAAAATGCTCCCTCCTCACAAGCTTTACTTCGGATGATTTTTTTCACAATGTCTGTTGCTTTATGAAATCAAAAGCGCATTTAATAATTAATACTAATTTCAACATTTATCCTTTTTTTCCATCTCAACTATCAAGTATCGCCTCATGTACTCAACAAATAGGTATCAGTTAGTGAAGTTTCTTACTCCGAAAAATCGTAGTACTCGACTGCGTGAAACATGAGTATAAGTTTAAATATCATGAATGGGCTAAAAGACTACTTAGTATGGTTAGCTAGGTTTAACAACACATCAAGAATGCAAGAAAGATACCGCATAAGAGAACTGTAAATGACTGAACTTGAGGTTTCCCATTCCATTCCTAATCCCAAAGTTGCGCACCTCTGTTTAAAGATGCAATCTTTGGTTCGAAAAAGGGCTAGTAAGGTCCACTTTCCACTCTCAGAGCCTCCGGTCATTACCAATACCTCCACAGTCACCAGCGTCTGCGAAGAGGAACTTACCACCGCCCTGCCCTCACACCACCTTGCAATTGATAAAAATAGAAAGTGAAACCCTAATTACTCCAGTAATTGGGCAGAGCAGCATCCACCTTTAAACGCCTCCACCTCGCTTAATCGTCACAGATCTGGAGGTTGAAATCTCCCGTAACAGCTGACAGACTTTGACAGGAATGAGACTCTTGGTTGGCGTTTCGGCTGAAACCGAGAAAATGCCACCTCTGTCGGAGATATAAATATGGCTGTAGACTTTTCCGCCCTCCAACGATGGAGTGGAGTGGTCAAATGTGAGGAAATTCTTCGAATCTAATACCAGTATGTGAAAAAACAAAAGCAAGAAAACTCCATTACTGTAATATACGGTGTCCCAAATGCTATTGTGTATCTTTTTTACTCAGGGCAGTCACTGTTTTACTTCTCTCCCTTCCATTGCACTGTTGCAGCTGTCTTCCCCAAAATGATACGAGCAACGCTTTTTCATAATCTTACAGAATCTAACCCGGGCGGCTGGCTCTTTCATTATACGAAGAAATTCTTTTTGGGAGAAAACGAGCAAATAGTCCCAAATATGCAAGTCTCAATCCCTTTTTAACTGATACAATTATTGCGTAGAAATAATTGCAACATTGGACTTTTTTCACTATTTACATATTCTACTTTGACTATATTTTATTAATTAATGTATTATAAATTAAATTTTAAAAAAATATTAATAAATTCTTCTCATTCTAAATTTTCAATAAATGAAATTTTTAACTTTTTTACTAATAAGAAGTGAAAATTATTAATGGTCAAACTTGTGTGTTGACAAACGTAAAATGTTGACCGTTGCAATTATAATAATATGTCATCTATCTCGTGAAACCAACGTGCAATGCATAAACGATTCGTACTTTGAAGGTCAAAAGTCAATAAACGATCACAAATTGCAAGTGTTGTGACTCTTATGGTAGCTAAATATTTCATCATCTATTGAGTGACCCACCTAATTGGATGATTACGTTTGTCATTGTTTCTAATAAGAATCATGTATTAATTAATCTAAAAATATTGAAATTCAAAATGATAGATCAAAACTTTTACAATAACCATTTCAAGGACAACAAACAAAATCATCTTATTCAACATAAAATAACACGAAAATATTTAAATATTTTGAAGCACTTCCTTATAAACAACATTTGTTGTCTCATTCTAGCATTATCATTATCATCTAAAATTAAATTTATCAATTTGTTGTGGTTCGTAACTCGTTAAACTACCACATATAGTTGACCATTGCTGAAAACCGGTTTCTTCAATAATAAATCGACATGTGAGCAGGCCCGGCCCGGGGCATTACAGACAGACTGGGTTTCTAGGATAACGTGTGAATGTTTTTTATAATTTTATTAAAAAAACTATAAGTAAAATTAAGCAATCTTGTCATCTAAATACGAGTATAACACATTAAGAAATTATTAAATGAAACCTAAAGAAACATCATATTTAAGTATTTGATAAGTGACATTCGAGAATACTATGTACCTAAATCGGCTAAATGGAAAAGTACTACACTTGTTACTTGCAATCAAGAATTTTGAATTAGGGAAATACATGAAAGTTATGTGGTATACAAGTATATGGAGTACGTAACGTATTCATATTTCAAATCACGTTTTCACTAGACTAAAACAAACTACAAATTGATTAAAACGACAAAGAGGAAACAGAGTGACCAAATCCAAGGGAAAGAACAAACCCATTTAGAGAATGATACCACAACTGGGGTGCTTGTCTGAGACCATAGATAGATTTACGAAAACGACCAACAGACCCGGAACCATCATTGAAACCAGGAGGTTGTCTCATGCATATACTTGCTTCCTCGTGAAAAGTCCCATGCAAATAGGCATTATTGACATTGAGCTGAATGATTTGTCAACCATGTGAAAGGGCAATGGTGAGGACAACTAGAATAGTGACCGGTTTGATTGGGCTGAAAGTGTTAGAATAATCAACTCTTGGGCACTGATGAAAGCCCTTAACAACCAACTGAGCTTCGAAATGATCCAAGAAACTATTCGGCTTGTACTTCACAATATAAACTCATATGCAGCCAACAACATTTTGACGAGGACAAGCTGGAACAAGATCCCATGTTCCTTGTTTAACCAAGGCTTCAAATTCTGCAGACATAGCATCCTTCCATTCTGGTACTTGTAAAGCCTGGGAAACACGGTATGGGATAATATGATGAGGCAAGGCAGATTGAGCGATGACATAAGATTGTTTATGAGGACGAAGAGTCATGGGATGAGTACGTTTGGAGGGGAATTCGTCGGGGTGATAGTGGTGGTTCATTAAGTGAAGTTTGAGGAGATGGTGGGGTAGTTGGTTTTTGCTTAGGCCGACGTTGATAGGTGATTGATATTGTAGTAATTTCAGGGTTGTATGCTTGCATTTTTAATTAGTTTTGTTCTTAGTTAGTTGGAAAGTACACATTTTTGGTGTAATACTTTAATTTATTAAATATTAACTAGTTTCTTGTACGCGCGTTGCGCGTTAGAGAAAGTGCCCAATACATTTTTTTCTTAGACAATATGTGTATTGTATATTAAGTGAATTTGATTATGAATAATATTTTACATGTTAACATTAATTTGTATCAATCCAGGAATATACAGAGCATCATTTAACATTCCTTCATACTATCGTAATTAATTAAAGAGTGAAAAACTCAATAACAAAAAAAACATGCATATGTAGAGAAGGGTTAGGATGTCTTTAATTGAACTGGTTTCAGTCCCAGACCAGACTTCGATAATTGTATAATACACATAAAACAGACATCTACCAAATCAGACCAAAAAAATCAATCATGTTAAAATATCTTAGACTTTATTTTTCTCATTCCACACCAAAATACATAAAAATATCAAAATATATCTAGTGCTCTATAATCACGACAAGTACAATTAAGAGAAAAACTGTTTGTGCTATACATAGAAAAAACATTGCATGAAATAGATGATTTTCACCCTTAGAGATGTAAGCTACTACTAATAATTTCAACAAAGTCAAAGTTATGAAAAATCATCATAACTTATATTTAAGAGTATATGAAAATGACAATAATTGTGAGCAAAAATTACAGAGTAACTAAATGATTATGAAAATACCACAGATCATATGGTTAATCATTAATTAGTTTCCTTTAATTTTAGTATATTTTAATAGGGAAAACTATAAGTATGCGTTTATTAAGTAAATAGTTGTTTTCCTTTATTATTAAGTATTTAAGTAAATAGTTGATGTCCTCTAGGTTTTCCCGATTATCACCCCATGGCTCTGTGAGAGTGCGGACGAAATAATAAAAGTCACAACTCTAACTAATGAGGTTGAAATTTTGAAAAGCAGGCTGACATAGCCTCCCTCCCTCCTAATTTTCACACCGAAGTTGCTGAAATATATACATGTTCAAGGTAAGGGATAAATAATTTGATGTCTAAAATATGAAAGTGTAAGCCTGAACTAACACCTTAATAGAAATATATTTTATAAGTTTATTCAAGAAGTTTACGTGTAGAGTAATGTAATTTAAATTGATTAGTAACTTTGTTAAATATATCACTTTCTTAAACATCTAAGTTCGACTATTCATACTTTTTAATGTTTTTTACTCATTATATTATTTCAAATTTGAGAACAATGGGATATAACATTTGTAGAACCAAAGAAAGATGTTCTTTCAAAAAAAACAAAGAAAGATGTAGAGAAGTATGAATAAAAGTATGATAATGATTATCAGGAGATTAATTTGAAAAAAGGAGATGGGGATGCCTCCAGAATGCTAAGTTGCAATCAACTTGGGAGGTCAAAATGTTTCTATTATCCAGACCCGAAATCTGGAAAAGTTCCAAATCACACAAGCAATATAAGAACATTTGCATATACAAAAAAAAACTAAGTTGGAATGGCTCAAATGGTAATTTTATAAGAACATAGGCCATTTTATACTGCAGCAGATGTTTTATCATGGAAAAAGCTAAAAGAAAGGTGCCGCAAAAAACTGAGAGAGCCTAAGAACATTCAACAATTTAGATGCACATGAAAGAAAAGCTGAAAAGATACGATAAACAAATGAGTCTAAAATATGTTAATGGTTTAATCTAAAGGTGATTCCAAAATATAGCTTGTGGGTAAAAAAATTTGAACAATCTGTATGAGGGCAATGGACGTAGCAACAAATTGGGCATCTGTGATTTCAAAGGAAACCATACTAAGCTCCTAAAATGGCCATTTGTGTAGAGACTTTATGCTTGTGTTTCAAGAATTATATTTCCACCCGAAGCTAGCAAACCATTGTGATCCACGCCTTAGGATGGTTGGGGAAGCAGCTACTATGTCCACATCTGTAAGTGTTTTGGAAAGCCATAGGTAGATTTGGCACGAAAAGGAGGCAGGAGGCTTCAACCTTAGTTTGCATTGTTTCCCTTAAAGGCTCTGTATAAGAGCCAGATACTTAGCCACAAATTTAAGCACCGAAGGCTAAATGATAATGGATATCCAACCTGATAAGCTTTTCCTCGAGCCTCATAACTTCTAAATTACTATATCTAATATTATTATAAGAATTGATCCGATCTAAAAGCATTACAACAACAACAACAAAAACTTTCGAGCCTTAGTGTCAAAAAAGTTCAAGATTGGCTAACATAATTAGACATATGAAGTCGGAGCTAAAAGGATAAATAAAATAACAAAAATTAAAAAGATAATAAGGCAAGATAAAAAGAAAGGTAAAAAGTAAAAAATATAAGATAAAGATAAAAAGAATAAGATAAAAAGGATAAAACAAAAAGATAAAAAGATCAGATAAAACTATTAAAAGAGGTAAATACACGATATCTGAAGCTCTGTTCATAAAAAGAAAATGTTGAAAATGAGAGAGTAAAAAAGCGGATTGAAGCCCATTACATTTCCCACATGCTAATATATTTGTACACTCTATTACATGATTTGATGCACATTTTGGGGAGCTCTTTTGACCTACTCATATAACTGATGTTTTTTTTTTTGAGAAATAATAAATTTTATTAAAGAGATTGCAAAATGAAAGTACACAACAAGAATAAATGAAGCAAAAACAGAAAGAACAAGAGGGAGAGGGCAAACAAAAAAAAAAACAAAAAACAAAAAACAAAAGAAGCCCAACCCAAAGTATAAGAAATATGTCCCTCAGATAATCGTGAACCCTCAGATAAGGACATCAAATCTCCATTCGTGATTGAGATCGAGTTCTCATGAGATGCGACCGCTGGTTTTTCTTCTTGAGCATCCTTGTATGAGTGTTTAAATTTTGAGTAGGCAGACAATTTTCTGACGTTACCATCAAAGCTTTATAGCAGATGTCTTGATTGGAATCATAATCCCATAGATCCTCCACTGATGATAAAGGAACCCTTTTCTCATTCTCTGAAACATGACCTAAAAATTCATCCCCAGAGTCTGAATTATGTTGATCGCCAAAAATCCCTTCACTAGCGAATACTTCAGGAAATTCTGGAACACTTATCTTTCTTGTAACTTTCCCTTCATCAGTTGGTCCCGTATTTAAATTGTCGCGATTACCTATAGCAGTGGTGAGAATTTTTTCAATTTCTTTGAGTAAAAATTGAGAAAGTGAGTCCACCCCAGAAGTCATAGTAATATGAAACAATTCCTTAAGAGAATCAAGTCCGGAAGATTGCTCAAGACTGTTATCTTCATCGGTATGAACCATCGCCCTAGAATAATCATAAGAGTCCAAAAGCTCAATATCAGCTTCTAACAAGGTTCTCAAAATGGAGACATCCGTCTTACAGCAATCTTCTACCAACCAACTAATGAAGGTCTAGGATCACGCTCTAAAATATTGGAAAAATTCTCAAATGAAGCCTGTTCAATCTCCAATGGTGTTTGCTTGGCAGCAAGTTCTTTCATTATAGCAAGAGCTCTTGTAATCCCTTTCAGAAAACAATTTACCCCAAATCCATTTCGTCCTTCAGGAATAAATAAAGAATGACATCTCGTATGAATGATGTGAATAAACCCCCCAAAGAAATTGGCATCATAGTATAACATAAAGTTGTTGAGCTCTAACTTAGGACATGACCATCTGCCAGAAAAGAACTTGGGAATTGATTCCTTTAGCCAGTACACCAATTCCAAATCAAGATCAATAAGAGCAGAAATTACATGTTTCATTTCACAAATACGAAGAGCATTGGAATTAGTAACATTAAAACGAAATAATTTGCTCTCAAATATAGTTTCAAACCCATGTGAGTGATCAATGGAGTTGTTGTTTGCCTGGATTGGCACTCGATTAAGTTGCTGATGCTGCTGGCAAGAGCTTTGGAAATTATGCCCTCGAGAATACTTACCTGGAGTGTGGTCAACATAATAGTCTTTATGTCGCTTAGGATGCCTACTCCGTCTGCTCAGAGTACCGTCGCTTGGGATGTCCCTCCGCCGCTGGGTAGTCGTAAGCTGTTGGGTAGCCGGAAGCCCTCCTTCACTGTCGAGGAGATCATGTCGTCGCAGATCCCGTTTGTCCGGATCCATATTGTTCCAGACTTGTTGCTTTCCTCTTGCGACATTCACAATGAAAGAACCAAAACAGAGAAAAGAAAATTCGCAGGATAGAGGCTCCCGAACGATGATGCCAGAAGAAGTGGTGTCTCCCTCAGCGTCGAGACTTATGCTTGTTGTGACCCGGAGGGGCTGGTGGAGTCCCGTTGCTCTATTGTCAGCCGCTTCGCCGGATGCGGCGCTGGAATCCCTAGAAGCCGCTAGCGCTCCCTTTAGCATTTTTCACATTTTTCCAGATTTCATTACTCATATAACTAATGCTATTCACATTTATAAATTATTGAGACATACTTCCTCCGTTCTTTAATAAGTGCAACGCTTTCCTTTTTCGTCAGTTTCAAATTAATTGCAACCTTTTTATTTTAGGAAATATGTAGTAGCCAAAATGACTTATATACCCCCCAATTATTTAACCCAACATGCCACACCAATCAATTCATCACCGCCCAAACATCATTTTTATTCCTCCACATCCCCAACTAGGCCACCAGCCCACCACCCACACTTCATTTCAGCAGCTTCCTCGTCTATCCATTGTGCCGATTTCATCAATCGTTACCCATTTTTTTTCCACCATCTTCAATCTGTTTTTTTTACAAATTTCTTCTTTAATTTCTACGAAACAAAAGACACGAATCGTCAATCGATGGAAACAGTATTGATTTTGCTCTGCCCTCAAGTTAAACCTCGGATTTTGTGATCCTTGGATACTCCGCCAAACGTTCTTACAGGCGGTAGGGCTGATGGTTCAAGATCAACGAGAATATATCTCGGCGAAGTAGGTGCCTTTTCTGTCCATGCCGTGTTTATTTTCCGGTGAAGAAGACCAATTGCGTATTTTGTTCGTATATGTGTTTATTTTCCGGTGAAGGAGGTGTCGTTAAGGAGGTGGTGTTTACTTTCCGGTGAAGGAGGTGTTTATTTCGGGTGAAGATTTAAAGAAGGCCGGTTGGCATTTTCTGGCCATGCTGTAAAACTTACCGTAGCACTTTATGTGTGCTACAGAACTACTCCGTTTTGTTCTATATTTGTGTACTGAAGGGAATAAGAGGAAAGTAAAGTCTTGTTCCCTTTTTTCTTAATCTTTGTGCCCAGTGCTATGTTGCACTTATTACCGAACAGAGGAAGTAGTTTGTTACCTTCCACGTGAAAGGTTATTAGCTGAAAATAAAAGAACTGGTCAAATCTAAAAGCAAGAAATGAGATAAAAAGACACCTTCTTAGGCTGTATTTATCAAAGCACCAAGTGTGGGAAATCAGAGAAATTATACACCAGTTGAAGCTCTATTTATCAAACGCAAACCAAGTGCGGGAAACTTGGGAGTAAAAAGTATTTCTGTGTGCAGTGAATTGACGACTATTCCATTTAAATACTACGTATATATATGGTAGTTTAAGCAACACATTCATATAAAGGCAAAATATAGGAAACTCACAATTTGACCAGGACAAACAACTCAGGCAATGCTTCTCTGTTGCAAATTGGGGCAATATATTTACACCCCAAACCTAGGCAACGCTTCCGCTTCTAGCCTTCTACACCACTGGGACCAATTCGTTACTATCAATTGGACTATTGGAGATGAAAAGGATGAAGGGTGAATACTAAGGATGCAGTACCGAATGAAGAATTAGCTAGACCACACCCTTAATTACAATCACAAGGTGAAACTAACCGTATAGAAAATTTAATTTCACCTCTTGACTCTTGCCAAGCGCAGCTAAACGCAACGGACGTCTGTCTATTGTTTGTACCCGATAGATATTTGCCCAACTTGAATGAGCCGGTTGAGTGGTGGGCGGAGGGAAACTAATGGTAATGACTAATGAATAGCAAGGTAACGACGTGTGGGTGGTAACCGTGAGGCATATTTTTGGTGGACAATACTAAAAGCATAATGTACAACTACTTTATGCTTTGAGTGTTAAACCAACATATTTTTATTCCTAAAAGGACACTAACCCTCATTCATGTTTATAAGTTTTTAGATAATTTGTTTATAAATATTCAGTATAGTGATCAACAAAAACAACATAGTAACGAAAACCATCCATAGAAGTAATGCGAGAAGGGCCCCAAACATCTGTAAAAATTAGGTCAAGGGGGGCAAAACTTGAAAGAG
The DNA here is from genome assembly GCA_945859915.1 of Cuscuta epithymum. Lineage (NCBI taxonomy): Eukaryota > Viridiplantae > Streptophyta > Magnoliopsida > Solanales > Convolvulaceae > Cuscuta > Cuscuta epithymum. The sequence continues at coordinate 151,561 of CAMAPF010000194.1, forward strand.
ATCGAAGATTTAGTAAAAGGTAACTTGTGACTTTTATTACTTGCACGTGAAGTGCATAAAGAGATAGTCTTTGTAAGATTTTTAAAGGAAACACCAAATGAAGAAAGAACTTTTTGTGTTATGGGAAGAGCAAGGTGATCTAAACAACAATGTCATTTATTAAGAGAATATTTTGTAGTAACTTTAGCACATGGAGATGAAGGAATCGGTACATCTGGCAGACTGTAGACATCCCCATTATTCATATACCCCGTAATAAAATTGCTCCTGTTCATTGGTCCTTGACAAAACAGAAAGAAGAGTGAAATTCAATTAGCACAGCATTATCACGATATAATTTGGCAACATAAATTAAGTCAAGTTAGTATGAATTGGAGGAACAAAAAGAGTATTAGGCAAGGAAAGCGAATAAATATTCGTATTTCCAATGGGTGCTATCGCAAGACCTTTACTATTACCAATGACGAGAGAGTATGTGCCAGTATAATCTTATGCCATGGTGAGGTTATTGAGATTATTGGTGACATAATTCGAGGCTCTAGAGTCAAGAAGCCATCAATTTCTATTGGTCACAACAATATTGGCTAGCTTGAGGAGGGTAATTTTGTTGTTCAAATCGGTGCCAACAGTTGAGAGCAAGATGGTTCGATTTGCCACAAATTTGACATATAATTTGCCTTTAGAATCAAGTGACGTCACCCGTGAGTCAACCTCACTTAATCATACAAGGCGTTTGAGAAAACAAACCATTCATACTCAGTAGTAAACATACATAACAACTTCACATTTAAACCAATGAGTAGCGGAAATATTCAACGGTAAGTCATAAGCCACAACCGGCCAACAACATAGGCATGCAAGCCCAAAAATAGTTTTATAGTAAGTCAAATATCCATGAGCAACTGTTCGGTAATTTGAAAGAAAATAAGGAAGCACGAACCACGTCTTACTGAGCTGATATCACCCGTACGAAGGTGCAAGTACCAAGTCCTAGCTTCAACCTGAAAATGGTGGGCCCCCCGAAGAGGTCAGTACAAGTACCGAGTGAGTAGCAAGCTAAAAATAGAATAACTGTTGTTTCAAGTATAAGACCCAAACATATGGTGATACTTATATATATAGTCTTTTCCCCCAAGTTAAGAAATACTTATTAGTATATATACACTTGGAAAATACCCGATCCGTGGATCACTGTTTTGTTTGGGAAAATAGTAATAGTCAATATCCTTGACTAAAAACCTCAACTTACCCATATACCTATGAGTGTATAGAACTCCTTCTTGTCCATATTTCAATATCATAATCTATGAGTTTTGAGGATAACATAATCCTTGGGTACTCCACCAATTTATATTCGAGTGTTAAGGACTTTTAGTCCTAGGGTCCTCCACCAATTTATAATCCGAGTGTTAAGGACTTTAAGTCGTAGGGTCCTCCACCAATTTATAATCCGAGTGTTAAGGACTTTAAGTCCTAGGGTCCTCCACCAATTTTATAATACGAGTGTTAAGGACTTTAAGTCCTAGGATCCTCCACCAATTTATAATATGAGTGTTAAGGACTTAAGTCCTAGGGTTCTCCACCAAGTTATAATATGAGTGTTAAGGACTTTAAGTCCTAGGGACCTCCACCAATTTATAATATGAGTGTTAAAGACTTTAAGTCCTAGGGTCCTCCACCAAGTTTATATACTTTATAATCATATGATCAACCTCCTATCAATCTAGATAGAGTCTATATCATATTTATTCATTCATAGCTAAATCAATCCATAAAGCTTATGTATCCAAATCCATGCAAAGTCATGCATTTATATAAATTTATAATTAACCAATACCAACCGGTATTGATTAATCCATTATCAATCGGTCAACGTTTTCGTTGACCGTCATTTCAAGCCTTATCCTTATCAACTTAATCACCACATGGATTAAGTTAATAACATTCATTCTAGGCTCCTTTTGCCCTTAAATCCAAAGCATGAAAATTTCATAGAAATTCCATATCATATTCCATGCATATTCAAGAAATTCATTTCATACAAGCCTAATCATTTTGGCTAATCACATGTTTAAATATCTTTTAAACATCATTATGAATACATATAACATTTATTTAGGTAATCTCATAATTAACCCAAAAGTTATAAGATATTAAGTCGTCCACTCACCTCTAATAAGCACTATGAAGTTCTACCTCTCTCGGTTGAACCCCGACGAAACTCCGGCGACTTTTGGCGAACTCGGGCGACAACTCCGGCGACTCTTTCAACTATGTGAAAGTTCTTGAAACACCTTAAAAAAGTTCCTAACATGGTTTTATAACAATGAAACCCATATCAATACAAATAACCTCTAAAAGGTTATTTTCCGGCGAATCGGTAATTTTGATTATAAGTCCGTTCTTGGACTTTGAATCACTTTTCAACCCATCTTTCTACATATGTAAATATGTAGAACCCCAAAAAGGGTTCCTCATATGCTATATAAATCATATGATAGCTAAGGAATAGAGGGAAAAGTTATTATAAGGTCATTACCTTAATTATACAAGCTTTCCTCACTTTTTCCTTCTTAAATCCTCTCTTTTGGACCACTTTCTCCTTGAGCTCGTGCTGCAACAATGGAGGCTGGTTTGGGAGCTCTCTCTTGCTCCTCTTTGATGTCTTGGCCGAGTACCATGATGAGGAAGGAGGGGGATGGGTTCCTTTTGTCTCATTTAGCTAATAAGAGAGAGATGGGCCCTTTTGATGTCTCCAAATGTCTCGCCCTCCCATCATGTGTACTATTGGCCTTCACTTGGTCAATTTGAGCACAAAAACGTGGGGTGGCCCCCACTCATGTGGGAGGTCATCCCATTGTGTCCCGGTGTGTACAATCGATCCCGAAAGTTGTATTTTTCGGACTGTTTTAATCATATTTTATTTTATCGGGCCAAATAAAATATATTACTCACTCTCAACCATAACGACCCTTTGAAATAATATATATTCCAAAATTTTAATTTGGAAGTCTCCGAAATTCATTTTCGGGCTGTTATCTGTTAAATTGTCGGTACTGGTAATTGGGCTTCTTTTGACCAATCAGTCAATCCCAGGCCTTCCAATGGCCCAAATAAGATATCCACACTATAAAAATATTATCTCGGCCCATAAGAATAATTTATGTGATCTCGGGAATATCGGCCGGCCACCGCTCCCGGTGTGGGCCCCACGTGCGATTTACTATTCACGCGAAGGAATAATAAAAATTTACAACTTTGTAAATTCATTAATCACTCCACAAGGTTTATTACATCATTTATTTAAAAGTAAATATATTTGGGGACAGTGTTACACGAGATTATTATTTCAATATTGGTTTGGGTTGTTGAAATTATTGATCCCCTGGTTCTGGTTATAGCTCCTGCTGTTGTTTAATATATTGGTATTGGGCATGTTAGATTGTCTCTGAAATTGTGGTAGTGGTCCTGGGCCCAATTGTTTAAAGGAAACACCAAATGAAGAAATAACTTTTTGAGTTATTGGACTACCGGTATTCCTTCGGACAACCAAAGCAAGAGGCTCTCCCGTCTTTGCTATATATGGCAGAATAAGCGGTAACCACCAGAGTGGAGTTGAGCGTCTCCTTCCGTCGAAGCTTGTCTTCAAATCCTACGAGCAACATCGTATAAATAGCTTAAACTGGGTGTCGACTTCTGAAGTCTGAATGGAATTTGCGATTGATTTGAACTCTGGCCAGAGTACTGTTAGTATATATGTCCTAGCGACAATCATTTTTAGAGATATATGTACTTGATCACATTCAGTTTTATATATGAGACTTCACATGGGATTAGCTTTGTAATGTTTTTCCTTTTCTCTTTTTTCCTTTTGTTTTTTTTTCCTTTTTGCATTGTACTCTTTTCCGTTCATCAATAAAATTTCCTTCCAAAAAAAAAACATTCAGTTTTATATATTTGATATATACAGTACTACACATTGGTGATTAAGTATTTCGATTGTCAATATCTTATTCTTAATTGTGTTCCCTTGGACTTATGTTGTCAATAAGAAAGTGAGAGCTTATATGATATAATATAAGGTCCTAAAATTGCTCCAATCAATGATCATCAAGAACGGAATATTGATGATATGTGATAAGATTGGTATGTGGAATGCATCATACTTTTAGAAAGTATAGTTGATCTCACAACTATGAGTTCTTGCAATTCATGATGATCACATAGATATTTTAGAGAATATTGGCATACCCACCGAGAAACCATTTGATAAATTCTATTCATGTGTCTATGCGATTATCGGCATATAGAGTAGTGTAATAGTCCTTTGACTTGAGGTCAACACGTACTACATGTGCGGAGTGATGTACTTTGATCATGACCAACGCTTACACTCTTATAAGGGTAGGCACGACATGTGTTAGGTGCATCATGAAGCACATGGGTACATCAAACACTGGATAATGGTTTTCAAACACCAGATGTATTATATTCTTCATTTGCCGCCATGAATTCAAACAATTAGATGTGAGGATATGAACATTTAGTGCTATGCAACAAAGGGAACACAATATTTATCGGAGGGGGTGCAAAGGGCTTTTAGGTGTGCGCCGTTCTGGTCATTAGCGGTGACTTGCTGACTAAACACACCCGCAAAATTATTGAAATGAGTTTTAGATTAAACTTGAATTGAGAGACGGTGATTGATGATTTCTGGTTCTACGAGAGGCTGGAGGTCGGAGACTGAGTTCGAGTTCGGGATGTTGTCGATTGAGCTTCTGATTTTCAGAGACAAGGGGAGTCTACTTCATTGCCGATGAATCTTTGTTGCTATTGATCTCAAATGAGTTTTATATTAAACTCAAATGAGTATACGACCAAAAGGAATGAAAATACACAAAAGGTTTATTGAATTTTTAGACACTCATTTTCTACGTTATGTATGCTCATTCAGTAACGCTTTTATGCTCATTGTAAAATGTTATATCAATGCATATTTCAAAAGTATCACATTATATTAGATTCACATAAGAGTTTATTATAAACACGCGAGCACAAAACTTGATACTCAATATCAGAGGTTTTATGTTCACTTAAAATGTCTTGATGCTCAACTAACCAAATTTATAATTTTCATATTAATGCTCATTTTGTAAGTTACATATGTTCATTTGGTATTGATGTTATGCTTAAAATGTCATAATGCATATTTCAAAAGTAACTTATTTTGGTACACTTTGTTTCACATTTTAAAATGTCATATAATGCATATTTCAAAAGTACCAAGGTTGATTATAGACACGAGATCATAAATCATGATACTCAATCGTAGATTCTAATACTCAATAATGGATGTTTGATGCTCACTTAAAATGTCTTGAAGCTCAACAAACAAAACTTACAATTTTCATACCAATGCTCATTTTGTAAGTTGCATATGCTCATTTGTATATGTTTGATGCTCGTTAACAATTCCTTATTGCTCATTTAATAGAATTCATAATTTTCATCGATCTCAATAAAGAAGGTTTGATGCTCAATGAAAATGTCGTGATGCTCAACTAACAAATTCATTTATGCTCTTTTTGTAGTTATGCATGCTCATATGGTACTAATTTTATGCTCATTTTATAAATGTCATATAAATACCCATTTGTGCTCGTTTTTAAAACGTCATATCAATGTATATTTCAAAAGTATAATATTACATTAGATTCAGATATTAAATTAAAGTTCAGAGGAGTTGATTATAAATATAATTTAATAAGTTCTTATAAAAGAAAAAAATAAGAAAAAGTAAGTGATTAGAAGATATAAAGCAGAGACCATGATGCTCATTGTTAAGCTTTTAATGCTCAATAAAATGTGAGATGCTCACTAAAAGTGCATTAATGCTCATTTAGCAACGGTGATGAAGGCTGTATCAGACATCGCGTAAAAGTTAATGGAGGTTATCTGTTCTCCCCAGTTCAAAGCGATCAAGACATAGACTATCAATGCCTCGATAATGATGACTACTTGGTTCCCAATTATAGAAGAAAGGAGCTCCACAATATGATGTGAAAACGAATCACTTATACAGACTGAAACGTTGTGAGAGGTTCTTTGTTCAACAACATCCACCAGCCCAATGTAGGGTGAGCTTGTTGACAACTAAATAATACAGGAAATAGTATCAACACGTACCACAATGGTGTCACTGTTGCAGAATCTGCATTGTGAAAAGATAAAACTACTTAAACCAAAATACAAACATTTTTTGTGAGGAAGGTACTTTACAATGACGCAAGAATGAAAAGAGAAAAGAGGTCTTGAACAACGAAAAACATACTTTCGGAATTTCTCCATGCATTCATTTTCGTACTCTTCCTGAAAAATCAATGCGCACCATTATTGTTATATACAAGAGAGGTAATGTTATTAAAGTTCACTTACCATTGAGTAGAAATTGATGATTCGAGTTCCAAACATTGTTAGGTGAAGATGGCCTTTCAAGATCTTGTTTAAAGAATTTGAATCTTCCGTGGGATTGTTCTCGGCTCCTTCAGACCCATCAAAGCCTTCTATATATACTTGCAATTGAAGTCATAATTCATCTATCAGTAAAGTTTTCATGTAAGTTGTAAACTGTTAAAGAATCTTATAATTTCGGTTGCAAGTCGAACATTGTTACTTATGTTACATCCCAGACTTCATTCATAATTCTTTAGTATTAGTTTTCTGCTACTACAACATCACCTTTGTGATCCAGTGGTATGACTGATGACACATATTCCTCCCACCTTTCATACAGGCCCAAGTGCAGAAGAGTGGTCCAATTGTCCCAGCCCATTAAATTTTACACTGCAGTCTACATCTATATAGTATATACATGCCCAAACTCTGTAATCGGAGTAGACCTGATTGAGAGGAGAGGTAATATACTAGGAACTCACTTTCTCGATGGGGATAATGGAAGTTTGAAGCGCAAGTTATTTAAAAATACAGTCATCGTAGAAATTCAAGAAAGAGTAACTCAAAACCTCCATCGCCGAGTATATAACGGGGTCTCCATTTCCTGTAGATATGAGTGTAACAATGCAACTAAATAAAACAATTAAAGCATACAAGTGAATAAAGACAAGCTTTAACTAATGCATGCCACTGTTTCTCAATATTAAAGTTGGAATATAAACTAGTTGTCTTGCCTCAACTTTGAAAGCAAATAAACATACACCAAAACAAATAAGAGTTTATGTTAAGACCCGGGTTCCATCCTAAAAGGTCACCCTGATAGGAGGAGTAGTCCAAAGCCTTATATAGTGTTTAATTGTTTTATAGCTTTCCAATGTGGGACAAATGCTTTAACACGCCCCCTCACCCGAACCGGGCTGGACAATATCGGGGTGTATAAACAGGCCAAATAAACCCTTAACAAGTTACCCTTAATCATGAGTGCTAAACAAGCCGTCAAACCACAACCGGAATTGGCTCTGATACCATGTTAAGACCCGGGTTCCATCCTAAAAGTTCAACCTGATAGGAGGAGTATCCCAAAGCCTTATATAGTGTTTAATTGTTTTATAGATTTCCGATGTGGGACAAATGCTTTAGCAGTTCATGTGAGAACTACTTATTGAAATCTCATACAAATGAAATGCAAGAATGACTTGAAATATAAAACATAAAGTCAAGTTGACTCGGAGAAAACATGCTCAAACTGAACTAACCAAGCACATATTGGAGAAATCCAAACATAAATGATATTGATGTTGAGTACTTAGCCAAACACATTACTCACACTGATACAAAAACAAAGGTAGACAGTTGATAGTGTTCTTGAGATTGGTGACTAATTGACTATGACTTGTGAGATTTGAAGGGCTTGAATCAGTAGAGATACTGAAGAACTATAGTTGTTATCTACGCTATGTTTTTATTTATTTATTATGTGTATTTAAGTATATACATGTGTTTTGATTTACCCTTTATTATTTTGTAGCCAACTTAGCTATGGTTACTAGAGTATAATGCGTCAAAACTTATAACCCTAGGAGCAAGTACATAAAAGGATAAACTGTGAGCTTCACTAAGATTAGGATTGTTGGAATGCTCATTAAGCTTATTCAAAATATTCTGTACACATCGAAGTTGGTCAAACTTTGTTTTCGCAAAAGAGAGTTAAAATTACTCACCATACAATACGTAGAGCTTCTTTCTATTGTCTTTACACAACTCCAACATGCTTTCTCTTGTGATTGCGTCCGTCGCCAAATTACTTAATTTCTATTTTTTGGATGACTTATGGTTAAGTTAAGAATGTGTGAAAACAGAAATAAAAGGTCACAAAATAAAATAAAATAGATTGCCTTCAAGAACGTGGCATTTTAAGTGCAAGGTTGATGTCAACCCCATACAAGGAGCATCCCGCCATGACAAAGCCTCTGATAGATTTAAGATAACATGAGGTACTGATTGTATCTTAATTCATGTCTTCAACTTAAATTGTTACAGTATGTACTACAGATTTAGGATAGGAGATAATAACAATTCATGGTTTATTTGGAAAGATGAACTCTCTAATCTTTTCCTCTGCTTCATCTTCCCCATGAATCTTTCTCACATATAATCTCATAAACAACACGTTACTATCTTATTTAATTTGCACATCTCTCCATTTTCTTGATCATTGACAGAGCTTGAAGTAAGGCTGGTTAGTCAATTACCAATTTCTTCTTCTTTGATTTCACTGTTGTCGACCTAAACTTTTCTTAATCCCCAAATATAGACATTTCTTTTATTATGATTTTTAGTCTTTCCTTGAGAGGCCAGAAACATAATGGCATAACTGTTGCTTCCTTGAGAGACAAGACCAATAACAAAGCTTTGAACAACAAAACAAAAGCATAGCTTTCAACAGCAAAAAAATGACATAGCTAAAACTCATATTCTGAATTCTGAAAACAAAGAAAGTACGATGAAAAATCGGAATCAAAACCTATGTTTTGAAACCGAATTGGTGACAATAGCTTTTGGATTACCTCAAGTGGATGAGGTTGTTGATGATTGAAGAAGAGCGAGCGAAGATGATCGAAGAAGAGCGAAGATGAGTGAGGATGCGCGAAGATGAGCGGGAAAATGAATCTTCAGAAAGCTGGAGGATTATAAAGTGAACTAGAAAAGGCCTTTTTATTTTAATACTCTGTATCTATCTCTATATAAAAAGAGGTGGATTTTCTGACGGGTTTCCTGCCCAAAAATATGGGTCGGGTACAAGAAACGGGTAAAGTTGCATTTCTAAAGTAAAAGGTTTGGTTCATTTAATGCCCAGTTAATACTGAAGCAGGGCTATTGATGTGCATTAAATGCAAACTTTTGAATACCGTAGCAAGTTCTTTTCTGTAGACTGTAGATACTTTTTAGTATTTCGATGTGACAGTACATGCAGTTGACCATAATGAGGCATATCTTTTTCCATGTGATTCTGATGTACGAATTTTTAAATCAAATTTGGTATTTCAAATACATGGTTAATGTTGGTCTGTGAAGTATTGTCTATTCAAACATTATGGCATCAAATATCAAGACATTGCATAGTATTGACCATTGAGCAATTACTTATGCAAAATAATGGCATTTCTAACACTGTAGTATATATATGTCCTAATTTATCAGTCAGGCAACACAACATCTACGATTTGAGCGAGGGTTGCCAGGGCCATTCAAGTTCAATGGCAGGCCACGAGTGAGGAAACACTAGATGGTTTTCATGGTGAATGAGGTATATCATGTGGTTCTTAAAACTCTTCAAAAATATGCAAATGAAGTTCAATGTCATCATCGTGGTGTTCATCTAGGGTTAAATAATCATTGGTGAGGCTCTTTGTTTCATATTAGTTTCAATCGGTTACTCTTTTATTATAAAACTTTCTAACAGTTTGACAAATATAGATATCATTAGTAAGATGCTGGGAAATAGCGTTGCTCATAAACAATCGATGAATCTTGGTTGATTAGGCCTGCAATATAAAAGATACATGTTAAATTATATTTAATTTCGTTGTATCTTTTTAATGTATGAAGACATATATGATTTGAAAAATAACAAATATATAAAGGATAGGCATTGCAATACAGAGACGTATGACTTTTACAGGTTCTTTTACAAAAAAACATATACATCATACAGTCCTTTTAAAATAACAAATAGAACATGTAAATTTATGTATATAAATAAAATGTTTGCTCAATGTTTATTTTGATGTTTCAATTTATTCGTTGCGAATAACTCATTAGCTAGGGCTCAAGTAAAAGAAATCAAGAATTCAAGTGTGTTTGGTATCCTGTCAGTCAGACTTACAGTTAAAAATTACTACGTACTACTGTAATTTTTTTATTTTTTAGCTAAAAAAATTCAAGTACAAGAAATAATCAATATTTTTGTGCATCAAAATAAAATTAACCTTATGACATTGATAATATTATGGTTTAAATATTAAGAGGCTCACAAGGTTTTCTGAGTGTTTGATAATCAAACAATTTTCATAATCAAATCACATAACAAGCAGATTTTATTCCAATTGCATTCCAAATCAACATGGGGTAGTATAAGAAACGGTAGTACAAAACTGACTTTGAAAACAATTTAGGCTTCACCTTACATTTTATTAAAAAGTTAAGTGAATAAAAAAAATTAACACTTTCCAAATTTAAGCACCATTTTTATATATACTTGTATGAAATATTGATGTCATATGAAAGATAATAAAAAGGTATAACTTTGATAGATGGTCTGTAACAATCAAAGTACAAATTAAAAACAGTTGGTCCATATATATATAATTTTATTCACGGTATGAATAAATATAAAAATAGTTTTTTTTTTACAATTTTACATCATTTCACAAATGGGGTAGAATAAGTGAATATAAAAAAATATAAATGTATACAACAATTATTCAAAGTCAGTGAGAATTAAAGTAAAATCTTCTTCATGCATTTTAGGAAAATTATCTAGCTCAATTATTAATCCCTCTATCTTCTTTTCCACTTATACTTAGAAGCACTATATAGTATATAGGATAATAGGAGACAGAAAATTCTCCCGTTCAATTATTACTTTGCTTATCTTATATCTAAAAACACTACATATGAGAGAGCGAATTTTTCCGCTCAATTATTAGTCCGCTTATCTTATCTTATACTTTAAAACACTACATATGAGAGAAACTTTTCCCGCTCAATTATTAATCCGTTTATCTTCTTATATCTAAAAGTACTACATATGAATGAGAAAATTCTCCCACTAATCTATTTGTTTGAGTACTAAATGTTGGATACGTAAATTGAATCCTTTACCCTTTGCAGTTTTATCTTACGTCTATTCTGCTGTCACCCAAAAGGGGGGCTTATTTTATTTAATAGCTGAATATGCAAACAATTAGATTGAGTGAAAGCGGTATGGAATCTTGGGTGGAGAGCTTTTGGCCAATTGGCCTAAGCGGCTGAATTTGCTGAATTTTCTAGAGAAATAAGGATTAATAAAATGCTTTCGAGTCAAAGACTCAAAGAAGTAAATCAAAAGCTTCTTAATCTAATTGTTTGGTAATCGTTAGAATAAATTTAATTAGGTTATTAAATGGGGTTAAAGAGTTAGTTGGATGCCATGGGGTTATGGACTTATGGGGGCAACACTTCTCCCTTTAGAAGATCAGGATTCAAGTATTCTGTGAGATATTTCTTACAGAACATGTACTGCAATAGTAGCTTCTAGCATTCTAAGATATTTGTTTTGCTTGTATTTAAGTTGCATAGATTGGGATAAACCAATTGGTAGAATGGTTTAAAGATCAACTTAATATAAATATAAATATAAATAGAGTTAAAAGGTTTAAGCAATAACTATCTCAAGCAAGAGCACACTTGGGAGTTGGGAGTATTTATTTCACTTAAAAGAACAGGAACATGGTGTGGGTAGAGAATGTACAGAGTTCAACTTAACGATCATACACTGAGTTCAAATATCTAAATCATGGGACAACCGATTACAGATCAGAGTTGATAGTTCTTAAGTTGAAAGAACTGGAGCACGGTGTGGGTAGAGAATGTATAAATTAGGGGATAGAATATGAACTTGAGTGATTTGATCAGAAATAGTCAGGACCAGCTCGTTGACTTCCCCAATAGCTGCTTCAGGACCGGTAATCTTAAACCTGTAAGTTTACAAAGAGGCAGTCTCAACTGATCAGTTTACATAATGTCGATTGCGGTCATTGAAACATTAGTCTCTGATATGAAACATATTTTTAGTACATCATTATGAACAATAATGTTGTTCTAAGAATCTCAGCGGACCAATATATCATATTTGAGATTTCATCAAACATTCAACCTGATAAGTGAAGTATGTCAAACCATATATATTAATTTTTATACTTGATTGATGTTGGATGACCTAACATTTTGGCTCAACCGCTCAAGATAGCCAAGCTAACTTTAATAGACACCTAGTGCTTTATAAAACGTTGATGACTACATAAACTCATTCCTTAAGATAACAACATTTGTATATGCTGAGCTGTGAAACATATCGCACATCATAAGCAACATGACAATGAGGAAAAGTGATTTTGTACATATATATTTTCTTATATAGGAAAAGTAATGTCAACACTAAAAAAACATCACATTATTTTCTGAGAATAAACTTATAGATAGATTTTTATATATACCTTACCTGCTATCCATTAACAGAAAACAGTCTCCCTCTAAATATTTTTTATCAATGCAACTAAATATGGAGACAACTGGTAACCATCAAGAAGGTGTGATGCCTCGTATCCATTAACAGAAAACAAACTGCCTCTAAATAATTTTAGCACATAAAAAAGAGAGCAGCACCAATTTATATAGTCGTTATCTTTTAAACTTGTATAAAAAGATTTATTACACAGAATGTGAGCATAGGGAACATGGAGGGTAAAAAAAGAAGTGGTTGAGAATCACTACTATAAACTACTCATAGCAACACAAATTAAGGTTTTTACTTTGGTGTGTATCTTCCACTTTTTGCTATAAACTATACCTAGGCAGAAATATCAAGAATAAAGAAGGCAAACAAAAGAAATAAAGTATGGGAATGAGTACTATGAGCTACTGAAAGCAATGAAACAAATTAGTAATTCATAATACTCATATGATTATAATTACTCTTCTACTATTTTCTCTGAAGTTATAAGGTTAGGTAAGAACTTGTTGACACAACTCTTTTTTCGTTTACTTTGGATAAGATTCTTGAGCACATAAATGGTAGTAATGATATAAAACACACTTCTTTTTCTATGATCATTTTCTTCTTTTTCTGGATATGAATTGAGAACATTTATAGAGGGAATATCTATAAATTTTCTTCTCTTGCATTTACTATATTCTTAATTTTAAGTTTAGACTAAAGAGCCCCCGAAAATCTGAATCTAGTATACATATGAAAAAAGCTTATAGTTAGTCACTTCTTGTTTTTCCTACTTTCTTATTCTTCTTCATTTATAGGCTACAAAAGAAAAAAGCTTATAGTTAGTCACTTGCTGTTTTCTTACTTTCTTATTCTTCTTTATTTATAGGCTACAAATGAAAAAAGATTTTTAGTAAAGAAATAAACTAAACAATCTGTTCAAACAAAATAGGCATATAAAAAAAGCTACAGATGAAAAAAGATGTGTAGTAAATAAATAATGGGAAAAATCAGTTCAAACCAAACAGGCAGTATCCAAACACATTTGCTTCTTTGAAATTGTAGTGACATGCTGATGTTCTTTTAGATCACATATGTAAACATTTAATCAAACAACATATGTGCACAATAAAATGAATGTTAGACTCAAGTTGTATTTCGGAGAATCGAGAAATAGAGAAATGAAGAATTAGAGAGTACCTCTGCTACTTGGGCACCCAAGGATTTTTGTTTGCAAAGCTGCGTAGATGTGGTTGAAAACAACACCTAGCCCGAAATAAACATAAAACTTTTAAAGCCAAATTATGCAATAATAGTGTTTTAAGTTTTAACAATAGTTTATTTAAGCAGTACAATTGTTTTATTACATTTTTCGATCAATAGATTAGAGAACCGATGGATAGAGAAATGAAGAATTGGAGAGTAGTACCTCTGCTACTGGAGCAGTGAGAGTATGAAGCCTCGATCTCATCTGGTTTCCAACCCCCAAAAGTAGGTCTTGAATAGGAAAGCTTTCATAAAGTATGAACTAAACCCATGTTGAAAAGCTTGAACAATGAAGTGAAAGGCTTTACCTTAGAACATTCAATCGAACGGCTATGGCCAAGGTCAGGGCCTGTTCATAATCCCTGTTCAAATTACTTGCTTGACTGATTAAGGTGGCTGTCTTCTTCGATCCCATCCTATGAGCCTTGCAGTGAAGGTATTATTTGGAGGTCTCCTAGTCTAGGAGAAGAGGTGGGTGGGCAATATCACATACGTTAAAATAGCTCGAGGGAATGAGAGAAGGCTGAGAATTTGCTGAGTGAGGAGATGATAAACATGGAAAGAGTGCCGGCGTTTATTATTTATATTTTAATTTTATTATTATGGTGAGCAACGCTTGAAAATCAGGAAGCCACGTGGCAGTAACATATCAAAGGAGAGAAAGTCGGAAAGAGAGACACGTAAGTTTTATTAGGGATAAAATTGTCTTTTAATGAGCTAATTCTTTTCTTATATATAAATAGATTAATTGGAATAAAATCAGAGTATTGTTAAACACCTATTGAGATTAAATATATCTTTGATAATTTTCTAAGGTTGATATGGCATAGAAATGTAGTATCTATAAATTGCTCTCCAAATAAGCCGCTATACGAATTGAAACACCACTCAAGTTAGGGAGTAAAGGGTTTCCTTTCCAATAGTTATGAAGTAGCTTTCTGTATGAAACACCAAACTTTCCACCAAATAAAAAATATACATCACCTCCAGACTTAGATTTCATTCACCCAATTGTGTATTAAAAACCATTCAGTTGATTTATTGTACTTAGGAGGGGTTGAAATAAGCTCCCCTTAAAATTTATTTTATCGATAACATAATCCCAAGAAAAAGGATATACTACTTATTTTATGTGCAGTGAATATGGGCAGTGAATATCACAATAGGTAGTGATGAACATGAACAATGACCATAGCATTAGATGGCGGTGCACATGGATGGACAGTGAGTGAATGCATTGAGAAATAGAATCATTGAGGAAGAGTGTTGTACAATACATTAGAGGTGGGCACGGTCCGGTCCGGTCCAATATTTGGCCGAACCCGTACCCGTACCGTTACTATCGAAACGGTTCGGTACGGTTCGGTCTTGGACCCAAACCCGTTCGGTACGGTCCATTTTCAAACAGGACGGTACCATGCCATACCAATACCAAACAATGTCACTTTTTCCAGGTGTTTAAGAAAAAATTAAAGTTTAGTCATCCTCCAAAAATCCACACAATTTATCAATTTTCATATATCATACTACCTTCGTTCCAAATTGATTTACAAAGTCAATCTTTTTTTGGTCAAATAATTTCTTTTTATTCACTTAATTAGAATTTCACTTTTTAATTATATTCTAATTTGGCCTTTCAAAAAAAAAAATACTCCATACTTCATATATTTTAATTTGGATTTTGCAACTTTAGAGAGATTTTAATGTGGTTTCTAAATATGTAAATTTTAATTATTAAAAATTGTATTAATTATCAAGAACTTAACATTAACTTTGACAAAAAATGTTGGCTTTGCAAATCAATTTGGGACGGATGAGGTAATTAATACATTTTAGATAAACTATAGTAGTACAAATTTAATAAACCATACTTCGGTCCGGTTCGGTCCGGTACCGGTTCTCATTTTATGAGAACCGGTCATGGCATTGTTTGGAACCGGTTCGGTCCGGTTCAGGACAAAAATTTTGAGATCCGTTTCAAACCCCGTTTATCGGTCCGGTACCATACCGGTCCGGTTCGGTACCATACCGGTCCGGTTCGGTATCATGCCGGTTCGGTATTTTTGCCCACCCCTACAATACATGGGCAGTGAGTAAATGCATTGAAGAAAAGAATTAATTTGGGTGGAAAAATAATGAAATTCAACATAATTAATTTGACGTAAAATAATAAAATTATTAAAATTAAAAAAATTCTCAATTGAATAAGAAGAGAATTAATTTTAGGAGAAGTGCAGTGATTAGTACCAGATGTGCAGTAAAGTCATGCATTAATTTTGTGCATTGACGACAATATAAAGTGCAATAATTTTAATTGGATGAAATTAGTGCAAAATGCAAATATTTTAAATAAGGGTATTTTCATCATTCAACATTTAAATATAAACGAATTTTCTATTTGTTTTTGGATTTTTGGTCATACAAAAGTATAAAAACTAGTTAGGTCATATATTTAGAAACTCATTGAGTTTTAGTCATATCCCGGTAAATCTCCCTAGATCTTATGACTACCTATTTGTGGAATTTGTACACTAATGAATGGTAGAATTGAAGTTTGAAACTATAATTAAAATAAAGAGGGAAAATACGAGTCCTACATACAAGAACTTAGAAGATATCAAAACTAGGTTCTATGTATAAGAGACCGCACCAATAGAAATTAGATCCCATGAGTTAGATCTCTAAACTTTTGACACAATTTTATTTCAACTTTTTGAACAAGGATCTATACAACTACATGTAGTCATGGACTCGGGCCGGTTCGGGTCCGGGCCGGGCCTAGGCCCGATCAAGCCTTTTTTATGTGGGCCCGGGACCGGCCCGGAGGTAAGGCAGGTTCGGGTCGGGCTACCCGGCCGGGTACCAGTTTGGGCCACCCGGGAAACCGGATCGAGTCGGTTTTTTTTTTTTAAATTACTTTAAAACATGCAACATATACAAAAAATGTAACGTTTATTGATTTGAAATATGGACTACAAGTCTACAATCGAGAATTGAGGAAAAAATTCAAACATGAAATACATTTTATAATAAATTGTAAAATACTAATCAATCAGAATCTCCGGCATGGGTAGGGCCACCATCGATTGTTGATTCATCCATAAAGTGTTGAGAGGGGGTGATGCTAAGTTCTTGAGTTCTACGCCCGACCTTCAACCAATCGTCGTAGCATACAAGCGTCTCAGGAGAGTTTGCGCTCAATCTCGTTCTAGATTCTGTTAGGACGTTGCCGACCGAACTAAATTCTTGTTCCACAGCGACTGTTGAAACCGGCATTGATAGCACTTGCTTAGCCATCCGTGCTAAAATCGGAAACATTCTTTCTTTTTTCTTCCATCATTGTAGAACGTCAAATTCTTCATTTTCTTCATAATCAACATGATATGTTATATACAAAGAAAGCTCATTAAATGAGCTTTGTTCAGTAGCGGGAGTTGTTTTACTTTTTTCATAAGACTGTCAAAAGCAGATTTGAAAATTGATTTTCCTTCAGATGAAGATGTTCGTGTCGGTGTAGGGTACGTTGTCATATTGTTCATGAAACTCATTAAATAATGCATAAAATAAATTACTAACCTCTTGGTATTCTTGTTTAGGATCTATGGCCTTATCATCATACATTGACAATGAACCAAAAAAAGGTAGATAATAGAAGTTCAAACATTTTTCCAAAGAATCAAGTCTATAACAAGGATCAAGAATAAATGCAATACCATAAATATGCGGAATATGTGCATAATATTTGAAAAACTTCTATTGCATAAAATCACAAAAATAACTCACGTAAGCGGCGTTTGAAAATCGTTAAAAGCACCGACGAGATTATCAACTTTAACAATTTTTTTTAAAAAAAATAGAGCCGTTGGCTCGAACCGGGCCGGGTCTCCTTTTTAGCAACCCGAGCCTGCCCGCTTTTTCCTTATAACCGGGTCATAGACCGGTTTCGGGCTCGAAGCACCGGGCCGGTCCGGTCCCGCACAGTAGCGGGCGGGGCCAGTTCCCGGCCGGGTGGCCCGAACCTAGTCCATGACTAACTAACTACATGTTGCATAATGGGATAAGGGTCAGTTTGGTCCTCGAAGTTACAAAAAGGGGGTCAAATAAGTCCTTATATAGAAAATTCTGTCCGGACGTGCCATTTGAGGTGGCTCCCGGTGGAATTTTTTGATGAAATTTTTTGAGCATCTTATTCATTAAGTCTAGTTTACTTATACCAAATTTCAGATAAAAATTCAATCGGGAAGACATTCAAATGAATTCTTGAAGATAACTGTGCCGTTAAAAGCGCTGTTATCTTCAAGAATTCATTTGAATGTCTTCCCGATTGAATTTTTAGCTGAAATTTGGTATGAGTAAACTAGACTTAATGAATAAGATGCTCAAAAAAATTTATCACAAAAATCCACCGGGAGCCACCTCAAATGGCACGTCCGGACAGAATCTTCTATATAAGGACTTATTTGACGCCTTTTTTGCAACTTCAAGGACTAAACTGACCCTTTACTCGTTGCATAATCTCTTTTGTTTTTCATTTTTAAAAGTATATTTGAATCATATGTCTTCCATTGTCACTTGTCAAAGTCAATGTAAGGTCTTCATAAAAAAAAGTCCTCAAATCTCGTTGCCCTTCCTCGCTTAGAGCAAAACAACGTTTTGAAATGTGATTCAAATATACCTCATCTCGCGAGTTGTTGATAAAATCAGATGGTGGTGAAGTGAGTGTCTTCGTTTCTACTGTCGAGAAAAACCAAGACTATTATTACAAGATCACAAGATGTAGCCCGGGAATACCAACCGCGTGTTCTTGCCTTCATCAATTAAATGTGCACAGTTTTCCACCTTTTCAACCAAATCTTCCCATACTGTATCACCCCAGGGATATGCATTGAATGCATCTAGATCATCCACGAGATTCATGTAGCATGCGGGAAATTTTATTGAAGTTTGGTTCCCAATAATGTAGCTGCCAAGAACATGCAGCAAGCCTAACTTCACTCCATCCAAAGCTTGAACTCCTTCTACTCTATTGTTCAGTGTCTCAAACACGTGCTTCACATGACCTCGGTTCACACTCTTCTCGCCATCAAAATACCGCTTCCATATGTCACCTTCGCACTCATTACTCAACTCTGGTTTTGCAGTGCCAAATGGCAAACCAGTTATCAATGCAAAATCTTCTTTCTTCATGCTCACTATTCTATTTTGTATCAGAAACTTGATTTCCTTTTTCTTCTTACCATCATTAACTTCCTGCACATGGTTGCCTACAAGATTGACAATTAGTTGTCCGTTCACATATGGCATGTTTCCAACATCCATTATATACCCAAAAGCGGACTTTCTAAATTCCTTTAGATCATCCTCCGACAAGATACTCTGTAAGCACTGTACGGCCTTGATTGGGTTGCAGAAACAGGTTACACGTAGTTCATCCATCCCTTCCAAAATGCTAGTTGAACACAACCTGTTGTATACCTGCACCAATCCATATTCCACAAGATTTCACAGTGTTTGCTTCTTCATTACCAAACAAATATATTACTCAACTAAAAAATAAAATCTGTTTTTCTCATCTACATATGTTCAACACATAACTTTCTGCACACTAGAACCTCAAAACATACATTACTACATGTGCCATGAACCAATTTGTACACATTCATTGCATTGACAATATTAAACATAGCATTACAATCACATACACTTCATGTAATGATCATAACCTTAACACATTGCAATTAAACATTAAATGTGTCCATTACAAAAAACATATTATTGCACTTAATAAAAATGTAAAAAAAAAACTCCGCAGTCCATACTACAACTTCAAATATTTTTTAAAGTCAATGCAATGTAATAACAACAAACACTCATATCAATATTTTTGCCATTCATGGCACAATAGGTTCCATTAATGGTCCTACATGTACATCATTCAACAAAAATTGAAAACAATGCATTCGATACATTGCACATACCTACGCTTCCAGATTCACAGTCCACCTTGAAGCACATTTCATACCCATGGCATTGTGATGGATATTATAAACTTTTTCTTAGTAATATAAAAGTTTAAGTTACACTTGTTTCATTTCAAAAAATAGAGTTACAGAACACATTCCACAACAGGATTCACACTACACCTTCAACCATAGTTCATTCATACTTCGAACACACACTCAATCATTAAGGACAATCAAATTCGGGAAATTATTGCAATAAAACATAACAAAACTTACCACACTGTTGACTGTAACCTTCTCATAATCTTTCCCTTTTCCTTTCCGAGTGACCCTCGTTGTTATCTCTTTTCTTCCCCTCTTCACCATTTTTCCTGGTTCGCACTTTCTCTGCTTCGATTGGGTTTGCCGATTGACACCGGTGGACTGCTCTGCCCGTTTAGGAATCCCTCCTTAATTGATACTGGTTGACGCTAGTTGGGGAAATTTAGGGCACAAAGTTTAGGAATCCTTCCTTAATTGATCTGCTTACCATAACTGAGCGGCAGCAAATTCAGCTCTTACCGTCATAATGAAGATTTTGAAAATTGAGAGGATCCGATTGTTTTGATTCCCGCTATGCCCATAAGTAGAGGTTATTTTTGTCTTTCACTGCAATCATTTAGCCATGTGTCGTTTTAATTCATACACGATTACTCATATAGTGGGAAAAAAACTACATGACTCATAGTTGGGGAAATGGGTTAACTTATTGTCATATACCCGTATTTTTTCCTTGTTTATATTCAAACTGTTTAGGAGTCGGTACCAGAATTTGCGTTTTATATTTGCATTTTTTCTTAAACTTTATACTATCGATTTTCAAATGGTAGGGATGCCGGATACTTCTTTCATTTTAAAATAAATGCAACGGTCAATGTTTCACACTTGTCGAGATACAACTTTAACAATTAATACATATAATTTTGTATTAATAGAAGAAATTAAAAAATTAGGTTTTAAAAATTTACAATGAGACAAATTTAACAATATTTTTTCATAAAAATGCATTACTAGTAATACATTAATAAATAAAATGTAGTCAAAGTAGAACAGGTGAATAGTGTAAAATTCGACATATTGCATTTATTTAAGAGCGAAGGTAGTGTTAGCTATTTAGCTTAACGAGTCCTACATATAAATATGTGTAAATTTAAAATGAATAAATGGTCAGTTTAGTCCTCAAAGTTGCATAAAAGGGATCAAATAAGTTTTTAAATCTTTTCTGAGGCTGTTCCGACGGAATTTTGTATGTAGTCAAAATATTTCATAAAATTGAACGCCCCGCTTCTATTTCTTTCAGGCAGTCAAGCTCCCAAAAGTCAGAATGTCCAAGGAAGTCGACCGGGAAATCTCCCTGTTCCGCTCCCTAATAAAAAACCGAAGGTTCACGCTCATATTGAGATGCTCTTCTTTCTGTTCCTCTCCTTCGAAGGATTTCATTTTCATTCACGAAGGTGTGCCACATTTGTGCAGATTCGACGACACAACTCTCCGAATTCTCGAGTCAATTTTAGTCTGCAACGATGTGAAATTGCTGCTTCAAATAACCTCCACTTTAAAGAATTTCATGCGATACGAATCCCTCCAAGTCCTCCGCGAAATCAGCGCTCTCAGATCTGTTGATGATAATCTAAACATTGTCGAATTTCTCGTCCGCGTTTTTGCTCTTATCGGGGATGATGAGGTATAAGGATTTGATATCAATCTTTTTTTATATCATCTGTTTGTCGTCATTTTGAAATTTTAAATTCATAAGTGATCTCCCTGCTAGAACTTCCAATTTCTATTTCAATTATTTGTGTCAATAGTTTAATGCACATATATATTGGCGATTAACTAACCTACCTTATATGAAAGCATTGAGTAATATATTCGCATTGCGTATGACATTATGCTTATGTACTGGAAAGTGTAATGATGTAATCTTTGTGCTACAATGTTTTATTCCATTGAATATGACTGGAGTAGCCAATTCCCGTTCTTGGATGGCTGGAAAGTTCATCAAGGAGCTACAGGTTTACTTTTTACATGATTGTTTGATGCTCCTCCATGAAAGGATATATTCATGCTAAGTAATGAATAGTCTACAAGACTAAGAATACAATACACTATAAGAGTCGTAAGAATCTTTTCGATTTAAGAAGAGTAACAAGATAATTCATTATCATGCCTCATGAGCTTCCATCACGGGTGTGGAACTGTGTGCGATGTTAAAGAAAAAGAAAAAACGGTAGCTAGATGGTTAAGGATTCTGCAAGCTAATGGGAAGCATTGATATTAGCAACCTGAAGAGGACCTTAAGCCACCATCAAGAATATGTCACAAACAATTGTCAAATGGTTCATCTGTGAATGAACGCTGATAGAGACTTTATTAATCTGAAGAGAGGAGATAAATACTCTAATAAAGTGTGTTCTAGAAGGAAGTAGGGTTGTATTAGTTTAGTCTGTTATGAGCTAATAACTACGGGTTAGCCTTCCTTACTATAAATAGAATATTGTTAGAAGTGGTAGAGAGGCTGTTTTACACATTTTAGTCTTGGGGTTGGAAATTGAGAGACGAGCTTCTCTTTCTTTTCATTTGGGGGCTACGGCCAGTTGCCTAAGGAGATTTCAATAAAGGTTGCCTTGAGTTCTTGATTCAATTCTGTGATCTGTTAGACTAGAATTGCAGGTTTCTAACATTGGTATCAGAGCGTTAGGATCGCTGGTGTGGAAAACTCTGTCGCTAAAAGAAGTCTATCGCAGATGGAGAAGAATCAGGAGAAGATCGAACAAAATCAACAATCCTTCGATGATTGGGATGCGGAGATGTTGAGTAGAATAAACAAGATCGGTCACCAACCTCGCAGGCGAACTAGAGACCGAGCGCGAATTGTTTCGTCTGATTCGCACTCACAAAAGGCTTCTCGCAGAAAAATGAAAACGATCGCGGAAAAGGCTTCGCATCAAGAGCAAAAGCTTCGCAAGGAACTTGGAGATCGATCGAGCAACACCAGTCATCATCGTTTATCTGACCATAAGAGTTCGTCGCTCACCAAATCGCAGAAGGAAGTGCAGAAAGAGTCGCGAACTGTTTCGCACTCTCAAAAGGATTCGCGCGGAACCTTGGGGAAGTTCACAGAAAAAGTTGAAGGCGAGAAAGTGGAGAAAGAGAAGCGTAAAAAAATGGAGAAAGAGAAACGCAAAAAAGTGCAGAAAGAGGAACGCGAAAAAAGGGAGAAAGAAAAGGGCGAAAAAGTGGAGAAGGAAAAACCTTCAAACCTGGAGAAGGGGAAGCCCAAGCTGCGACAACATCGTAGGCTAGGAAGGTCGAGGACTGTGTGTCGCTGCATGAATTCGAAAAACAAAGAGTGGCAGCAGGAGTTGGCTATTCAGCAGCACACAAAGGGAGAAGAGGAACACAATGATAAACCATCAGTTAAACTTCAACCTGAAGATGGAGCGGTGGTTGGATTCCCCAGACGTAAGATTGTTTCCAAGAACGATCGGGACCGGTCAGACCTTGAAATCAATAGGTTCAAGCTTCTTCAGGCGGGTGATATTTCTTCTCATATTGTACAGCAGATGAACTGGCCAAATGTCTTCAAGAATGAAATGGTGTATTGTCATTCATTAAACATATTGTGGGAAGGATTAAACATGTTTGGTATTCCTAGATTGGAAGGGGTTATGTCTATGAAAATATTCAAAAAGAGATGGTGAATGATGTGTCTATGGAAAAGTATGTTGCTGATTCTGACAGTCAGGATTATGTTATTGTGGGTAAAAAGGGTATAATAGTCCAGAGTATCTTAGCAGGACCATTGGGAAAGAATGATCTACAGATTTGTGCATTTGGAGGATCAATCTTCACTCACTTCAATGACAAATCTGGGATAGAAGCTAAGGGCTGCAGTTTGATGCTTTATACAAGTTGGGACTCCTCACATTATGGACTGAGATGGGTTGATAAGTTTACTCTTGACTACCAGTTGAATACAATCCGTGTGGACCTGGACTTTACGAATCAAGGTGTTGTAGTTGATGTTTCCAACAGAAAGCATCTCATGGATTATTCATTAAGGCCAGAATTTGCTAGCGGTGTCAAAAGTGATGGAAAGTGGCTGGATGAAGTTATCAATGAAGTTTTTCAACAGTCAGTTAGGGATTTTTTGAAGAGATTGATTGATCAAACAGCGGAAGTTTGTATGTGTGTTCGTGAAAAGGTTAAAACTGGTCTGCCCTATGATCCATTTAGAGCTGAAACTCATCAGAGTATGTTTGCATTATGTGAGCGATTGCAGAATTGTGATGAAGATCTTTGTAAGCAAGTTGTTGATGCTCTCTATGAGTATGATTTGATTCCAGGGAAGATGTTGAGATGTTATTATAACGGGGATCTTAAATCATATGCTTTTGAACGGGTGCCAGGTCATGAACAAACTGAGGTCAATTCTTTTGAAAAGAAGTGGGAACAAAAGTCAAGAATTCAACAGGAGATACAGACACTGGGAAAATTTTACAACACCAGGGAGCATTATGCCACGATGTCTTTACTTCTGTTCTTTCCTGCTGAGAATTGGATAATAAAGATTCAAGTAGCAAAGCTCTTTGCTCTGAAGCCAGTGAGATATTGGGAAGGTAGAAGCACCAGGATGAAGAGGAAGCAGAAGAAGGAATTGAAACCTGCCAACTCCTACCAAGACCTTCCTAATTGTTTAATTGAAGAGTGTGAAGTACTGGTGTGGCCTGAGGAAGTGAAGAATATCTGAATGAATTCAGCAGCGGAGAGGGAAATCTGGGTTCATATGAAGGATCTTCCGGAGTTTGAATGATACTGGGAGACAGAACATAGCATCAGACAACAATTTCCAACCGTCCAACTTGAGGGCAAGTTGGATTTTCAGGAGGGGAGATTTGATAGAGACTTTATTAATCTGAAGAGAGGAGATAAATACTCTAATAAAGTGTGTTCTAGAAGGAAGTAGGGTTGTATTAGTTTAGTCTGTTATGAGCTAATAACTACGGGTTAGCCTTCCTTACTATAAATAGAATATTGTTAGAAGTGGTAGAGAGGCTGTTTTACACATTTTAGTCTTGGGGTTGGAAATTGAGAGACGAGCTTCTCTTTCTTTTCATTTGGGGGCTACGGCCAGTTGCCTAAGGAGATTTCAATAAAGGTTGCCTTGAGTTCTTGATTCAATTCTGTGATCTGTTAGACTAGAATTGCAGGTTTCTAACATTGGTATCAGAGCGTTAGGATCGCTGGTGTGGAAAACTCTGTCGCTAAAAGAAGTCTATCGCAGATGGAGAAGAATCAGGAGAAGATCGAACAAAATCAACAATCCTTCGATGATTGGGATGCGGAGATGTTGAGTAGAATAAACAAGATCGGTCACCAACCTCGCAGGCGAACTAGAGACCGAGCGCGAATTGTTTCGTCTGATTCGCACTCACAAAAGGCTTCTCGCAGAAAAATGAAAACGATCGCGGAAAAGGCTTCACATCAAGAGCAAAAGCTTCGCAAGGAACTTGGAGATCGATCGAGCAACACCAGTCATCATCGTTTATCTGACCATAAGAGTTCGTCGCTCACCAAATCGCAGAAGGAAGTGCAGAAAGAGTCACGAACTGTTTCGCACTCTCAAAAGGATTCGCGCGGAACCTTGGGGAAGTTCACAGAAAAAGTTGAAGGCGAGAAAGTGGAGAAAGAGAAGCGTAAAAAAATGGAGAAAGAGAAACGCAAAAAAGTGCAGAAAGAGGAACGCGAAAAAAGGGAGAAAGAAAAGGGCGAAAAAGTGGAGAAGGAAAAACCTTCAAACCTGGAGAAGGGGAAGCCCAAGCTGCGACAACATCGTAGGCTAGGAAGGTCGAGGACTGTGTGTCGCTGCATGAATTCGAAAAACAAAGAGTGGCAGCAGGAGTTGGCTATTCAGCAGCACACAAAGGGAGAAGAGGAACACAATGATAAACCATCAGTTAAACTTCAACCTGAAGATGGAGCGGTGGTTGGATTCCCCAGACGTAAGATTGTTTCCAAGAACGATCGGGACCGGTCAGACCTTGAAATCAATAGGTTCAAGCTTCTTCAGGCGGGTGATATTTCTTCTCATATTGTACAGCAGATGAACTGGCCAAATGTCTTCAAGAATGAAATGGTGTATTGTCATTCATTAAACATATTGTGGGAAGGATTAAACATGTTTGGTATTCCTAGATTGGAAGGGGTTATGTCTATGAAAAATATTCAAAAAGAGATGGTGAATGATGTGTCTATGGAAAAGTATGTTGCTGATTCTGACAGTCAGGATTATGTTATTGTGGGTAAAAAGGGTATAATAGTCCAGAGTATCTTAGCAGGACCATTGGGAAAGAATGATCTACAGATTTGTGCATTTGGAGGATCAATCTTCACTCACTTCAATGACAAATCTGGGATAGAAGCTAAGGGCTGCAGTTTGATGCTTTATACAAGTTGGGACTCCTCACATTATGGACTGAGATGGGTTGATAAGTTTACTCTTGACTACCAGTTGAATACAATCCGTGTGGACCTGGACTTTACGAATCAAGGTGTTGTAGTTGATGTTTCCAACAGAAAGCATCTCATGGATTATTCATTAAGGCCAGAATTTGCTAGCGGTGTCAAAAGTGATGGAAAGTGGCTGGATGAAGTTATCAATGAAGTTTTTCAACAGTCAGTTAGGGATTTTTTGAAGAGATTGATTGATCAAACAGCGGAAGTTTGTATGTGTGTTCGTGAAAAGGTTAAAACTGGTCTGCCCTATGATCCATTTAGAGCTGAAACTCATCAGAGTATGTTTGCATTATGTGAGCGATTGCAGAATTGTGATGAAGATCTTTGTAAGCAAGTTGTTGATGCTCTCTATGAGTATGATTTGATTCCAGGGAAGATGTTGAGATGTTATTATAACGGGGATCTTAAATCATATGCTTTTGAACGGGTGCCAGGTCATGAACAAACTGAGGTCAATTCTTTTGAAAAGAAGTGGGAACAAAAGTCAAGAATTCAACAGGAGATACAGACACTGGGAAAATTTTACAACACCAGGGAGCATTATGCCACGATGTCTTTACTTCTGTTCTTTCCTGCTGAGAATTGGATAATAAAGATTCAAGTAGCAAAGCTCTTTGCTCTGAAGCCAGTGAGATATTGGGAAGGTAGAAGCACCAGGATGAAGAGGAAGCAGAAGAAGGAATTGAAACCTGCCAACTCCTACCAAGACCTTCCTAATTGTTTAATTGAAGAGTGTGAAGTACTGGTGTGGCCTGAGGAAGTGAAGAATATCTGAATGAATTCAGCAGCGGAGAGGGAAATCTGGGTTCATATGAAGGATCTTCCGGAGTTTGAATGATACTGGGAGACAGAACATAGCATCAGACAACAATTTCCAACCGTCCAACTTGAGGGCAAGTTGGATTTTCAGGAGGGGAGATTTGATAGAGACTTTATTAATCTGAAGAGAGGAGATAAATACTCTAATAAAGTGTGTTCTAGAAGGAAGTAGGGTTGTATTAGTTTAGTCTGTTATGAGCTAATAACTACGGGTTAGCCTTCCTTACTATAAATAGAATATTGTTAGAAGTGGTAGAGAGGCTGTTTTACACATTTTAGTCTTGGGGTTGGAAATTGAGAGACGAGCTTCTCTTTCTTTTCATTTGGGGGCTACGGCCAGTTGCCTAAGGAGATTTCAATAAAGGTTGCCTTGAGTTCTTGATTCAATTCTGTGATCTGTTAGACTAGAATTGCAGGTTTCTAACATTGGTATCAGAGCGTTAGGATCGCTGGTGTGGAAAACTCTGTCGCTAAAAGAAGTCTATCGCAGATGGAGAAGAATCAGGAGAAGATCGAACAAAATCAACAATCCTTCGATGATTGGGATGCGGAGATGTTGAGTAGAATAAACAAGATCGGTCACCAACCTCGCAGGCGAACTAGAGACCGAGCGCGAATTGTTTCGTCTGATTCGCACTCACAAAAGGCTTCTCGCAGAAAAATGAAAACGATCGCGGAAAAGGCTTCGCATCAAGAGCAAAAGCTTCGCAAGGAACTTGGAGATCGATCGAGCAACACCAGTCATCATCGTTTATCTGACCATAAGAGTTCGTCGCTCACCAAATCGCAGAAGGAAGTGCAGAAAGAGTCGCGAACTGTTTCGCACTCTCAAAAGGATTCGCGCGGAACCTTGGGGAAGTTCACAGAAAAAGTTGAAGGCGAGAAAGTGGAGAAAGAGAAGCGTAAAAAAATGGAGAAAGAGAAACGCAAAAAAGTGCAGAAAGAGGAACGCGAAAAAAGGGAGAAAGAAAAGGGCGAAAAAGTGGAGAAGGAAAAACCTTCAAACCTGGAGAAGGGGAAGCCCAAGCTGCGACAACATCGTAGGCTAGGAAGGTCGAGGACTGTGTGTCGCTGCATGAATTCGAAAAACAAAGAGTGGCAGCAGGAGTTGGCTATTCAGCAGCACACAAAGGGAGAAGAGGAACACAATGATAAACCATCAGTTAAACTTCAACCTGAAGATGGAGCGGTGGTTGGATTCCCCAGACGTAAGATTGTTTCCAAGAACGATCGGGACCGGTCAGACCTTGAAATCAATAGGTTCAAGCTTCTTCAGGCGGGTGATATTTCTTCTCATATTGTACAGCAGATGAACTGGCCAAATGTCTTCAAGAATGAAATGGTGTATTGTCATTCATTAAACATATTGTGGGAAGGATTAAACATGTTTGGTATTCCTAGATTGGAAGGGGTTATGTCTATGAAAAATATTCAAAAAGAGATGGTGAATGATGTGTCTATGGAAAAGTATGTTGCTGATTCTGACAGTCAGGATTATGTTATTGTGGGTAAAAAGGGTATAATAGTCCAGAGTATCTTAGCAGGGCCATTGGGAAAGAATGATCTACAGATTTGTGCATTTGGAGGATCAATCTTCACTCACTTCAATGACAAATCTGGGATAGAAGCTAAGGGCTGCAGTTTGATGCTTTATACAAGTTGGGACTCCTCACATTATGGACTGAGATGGGTTGATAAGTTTACTCTTGACTACCAGTTGAATACAATCCGTGTGGACCTGGACTTTACGAATCAAGGTGTTGTAGTTGATGTTTCCAACAGAAAGCATCTCATGGATTATTCATTAAGGCCAGAATTTGCTAGCGGTGTCAAAAGTGATGGAAAGTGGCTGGATGAAGTTATCAATGAAGTTTTTCAACAGTCAGTTAGGGATTTTTTGAAGAGATTGATTGATCAAACAGCGGAAGTTTGTATGTGTGTTCGTGAAAAGGTTAAAACTGGTCTGCCCTATGATCCATTTAGAGCTGAAACTCATCAGAGTATGTTTGCATTATGTGAGCGATTGCAGAATTGTGATGAAGATCTTTGTAAGCAAGTTGTTGATGCTCTCTATGAGTATGATTTGATTCCAGGGAAGATGTTGAGATGTTATTATAACGGGGATCTTAAATCATATGCTTTTGAACGGGTGCCAGGTCATGAACAAACTGAGGTCAATTCTTTTGAAAAGAAGTGGGAACAAAAGTCAAGAATTCAACAGGAGATACAGACACTGGGAAAATTTTACAACACCAGGGAGCATTATGCCACGATGTCTTTACTTCTGTTCTTTCCTGCTGAGAATTGGATAATAAAGATTCAAGTAGCAAAGCTCTTTGCTCTGAAGCCAGTGAGATATTGGGAAGGTAGAAGCACCAGGATGAAGAGGAAGCAGAAGAAGGAATTGAAACCTGCCAACTCCTACCAAGACCTTCCTAATTGTTTAATTGAAGAGTGTGAAGTACTGGTGTGGCCTGAGGAAGTGAAGAATATCTGAATGAATTCAGCAGCGGAGAGGGAAATCTGGGTTCATATGAAGGATCTTCCGGAGTTTGAATGATACTGGGAGACAGAACATAGCATCAAACAACAATTTCCAACCGTCCAACTTGAGGGCAAGTTGGATTTTCAGGAGGGGAGATTTGATAGAGACTTTATTAATCTGAAGAGAGGAGATAAATACTCTAATAAAGTGTGTTCTAGAAGGAAGTAGGGTTGTATTAGTTTAGTCTGTTATGAGCTAATAACTACGGGTTAGCCTTCCTTACTATAAATAGAATATTGTTAGAAGTGGTAGAGAGGCTGTTTTACACATTTTAGTCTTGGGGTTGGAAATTGAGAGACGAGCTTCTCTTTCTTTTCATTTGGGGGCTACGGCCAGTTGCCTAAGGAGATTTCAATAAAGGTTGCCTTGAGTTCTTGATTCAATTCTGTGATCTGTTAGACTAGAATTGCAGGTTTCTAACAAACGCCTG
This sequence comes from Cuscuta epithymum, assembly GCA_945859915.1. NCBI lineage: Eukaryota > Viridiplantae > Streptophyta > Magnoliopsida > Solanales > Convolvulaceae > Cuscuta > Cuscuta epithymum. Next base: position 181,851 of record CAMAPF010000194.1, read on the forward strand.
CTTTGGCACAAATATATTTTGCACCCACAGTATCACTAAAAGATTGTCCAATAAGTGTAGATTGTGAAGCTCAAGACATAGATTGTTAACTAGTTAAGGACTGCACCTGTGGAAGCTATAACTTTGCACTTGGCCTCATTCGAGAAGCGTGCAACCCTGTTTTTCCTGCTAAAGCATCAATCAATTAGGAAAATGCCCTAAGAAGATCACATAGGTTGAGGTAGGACAAGAGGTCAAGACGCAATGGGATCCTTGTCCAACCAATCAGCATATGGGTGAAATGTCAAGATTCAAGAGAGATGAGATGTTAATGAATAAAAGCAAGGTATGGAGCATGCAATATCTGCGTTCATCGTCCTCTCATTATATGTTCCTCAATACGAAATTAATGAATGCTGATGAAGGTTTTATAATTTGATATTTTGATCACAGAATTCCCTCTTACGGAGGTTGTAGCATGAATTCCATCTGGCATAAAATATTGTCACTGTGCTTTTTGGAAAGTATGTAGTGTGAAGCAGTCTTATAGAATTAACTGACACTAGAAATCAAATCTCACTGAACCTAACTATTTGAGATTAAGGAAGTGATATTGATCATGATCAATGATGTGATGACGGGCCCATACATAAATAAAGACAGTCAATAGAGTGATAGGGGATTGCCCAAGTCTGTTGATATCAAGCACAAGGAGTGTGCCTAAGCTCACAGGTGGCCTACTGGCGTATCACATATGTGCACATACCGAAAATTGTGACATAAATGGTATCCAGCACAATATATTGCCACTATGCTTTTTGCATAAATATATAGTGCTAAGTGACACTATAAATTTAATGCCAACTACTCAAACTAGGTGGGATTAAGGTACTGGCATTGATGATGATGATGTGATGATGGTACGGTACATAAAAGACAGCTAGTGGACAATAGGGGCTTGTCTAAGCTCCTAGATGATTCTATGGCATTTGTCTTCATATCAGAAAACCTTTCATCATCATTATCATTATCCCAACGCCGCAAAGGCTCCCACCTAAAGTAGGGTAAGGGGGGTCAGATGTACACAGTCTTACCCCTGTACTAAAGCATAGAGAGACTGTTTCCGGATGACCCATAGTGAAAATCGCGTCCAAAATAGCATAGACTGATTGCAACTTCATAACAAAGAAGCGCAGATAGTTTAGTGAGCCATTTTGCTTTATCTCATCATATTCTCAAGCCAAAAAATAGTGAATCTTTGGCTCCATTGCAAATGATGGAAAAATACCAGAAAACCTTTAAATTAGCAAAAGTATCATTGCAACAAATCACTGTTAACATCGAACTAACATAAATCTAATCAATAGCTACCTTCATGCTAAGAATGAGCTGTACATGGGGGGGGGGGGTCACTTGGATTTAAAAAGTATGTGTAAGATGACTAAAATCAAGATCGGGCGCTGATAGGGACCTACCTATTAGAATAATATTAGAAGTAATAATAATAATAATATTAGTAATAAGGGTTTCTAGTATAAATAGATGTAAAGTGGGAGTAATTAGGAGGCTTTTGGGACATTTGTCTGGGACTGGGAAGATTTGAGACTAGCCGTCTCTATCTTTTGGGAAGCTTCGGCTTTGGTTACTGTGTTTCCCCTGTAATCGATCTTATCTCATCTATAAAGTTTCCAGTTGATTTCTTATTAATCTTCTGCAAATTGTTCTGGATTTTTGAGGTTTCTATCAGGCGCACAGCACACTGAGAAACTGAGCCACCAGGGTTTTGCTTAGTTCCACTTACAGATTTACAACTGGTAACATTTATGTAGCATTCAGAGGAACTTCAAATGTATGATTCGTAATGATGGGCTATAATCATCTTCCATGGTTGTGACTTTGTGCCATTCTGGACTCATGGATGCTTGAAGATAAGTCGTATGCTAAGTAACAAATAGTGACAGTGGTATGCAAGTCTATCACAACTTTGGGATTGGGGATATTGTTTTTGGAGGTTGGTCAGATAGGCTAAGAGATGGGTTAAGATATGCTAGATAGATTAAGAGATCGGAAAACCTTGAATATATTGTTAAGGGCTCGGTGCCATGTAAAACCAAGTCAAGAGAATGAGGAATTGATTTTGATGATATGTATTCAGCATGAAGGTACTGTATATGTGCAAGACAAAGACTTCAGTACACGTTTAGGAGTCCTACGAACTTTATACAAGACCAGAAGATTAAGAAGGCGATGATAAACAAAATAATCCATTATTCATGTAAATTACTTATTGCATTCATGAAAATTATTACAGTAATTATGTACATCCAAAATTATCTATGCGATGCACCATTATATAAATAATTAGAAGTCATGATCTTTTCCCAATTTAATGCCGAGGAAGGTTACACTCCAGATGGGTGAAATTCCTTCACCTCAAGTCTTTCTAATATTTTTAGATCCATAATGCTTAGATATTTGTAATTACGAACTAAGCTAGTAACGTTTTATATAGTAATTTGCTTTATTGCATGAAACAGAGTTGTTTGGCCTTGAGATATGAGGCATTGCTCATGAGAGAACGAAATGCTCCAAGTGATCAGAGACTTCAAGTCTCAGGTGTTGAATGGTTCACCTTTGCAGAACATTCATTTCAGAATGGTTTTTGTTCTATTGCTAGAATGGTAAACTTTACAGTGCTGCACTTTAAATCTCTACTAACTTTATGCAAACAAGATTATATTGATCTGACTAAGATAATTATTTTTGCGTTTCATTTGACTTTCAAACTTGTAGGCATGTGATAAGGCATTATTATGTTTCGATACAAATAGCATTACATTTGATAGTGAGACTGGACAACACTTCAAATATTTGTTTGAAAAAATCGAGGAGCTCAAAGATTCTGCTGCTATCACTGCTTCTTCACATTCTGGTATCTTAACTTTTTCTATTTGGGTTAGAGACATCTTTGCTTTGTTTGACGTCAAATATGTTCTTTCGAATCTCACCGGTTTGACTTTGTAATTTTGTGAACGAAAAAATGCAGTGATTTAGTCCCACATATTTAAGATTGCCTTGAGAAAATTTATTTATCTAATTTTAATGTCAAAAGTGGAAAATCTTAGAATAATGCAACGAAGCCTAAGAAATTTAATGTTCTAATATAATCTGATGAATACTCACCCCACAACGATTTACCTAATATTACTGAATTTGCCTACATGTCAATAATATAGCAATATAAGAGAAGGTATGCCTTCTCTGGTGGGGTATTGGTCTAGTCCCCCTCACCTTCTGTATCTTTTCTTATTTTTAATAAAATATGGTAAATGCTCCCCGGCATTTACCCCACCGATGGGTGGTTTGCCTACCGGGATAAAAAAACTAACTTAAAAGCAAACCTTCTTGGAGTGTTGTAACTTGTAACATTAGTTTTCAAATATGTCCCACATATTTCAAATATAAACTATTTTTCTTCTTTTGATATAAAAGTTCACAACCAAATACAAACCATATCATTTGACATTCCAGGAAGATACAAAGGTATTTTAAGTGATTTTACATCCTTTGAACGAATCACCCTGATGAAAGTGGTATTTGTCAGCTGTCCTTCCTAATCCCAAACGCCTTTCATACCAACTCTGATCATTTACTGAGATGCTAAAGATTTATAGGTACAAACCCCCAAACAAAAGTATATTAGTGCTATGCATCACGTGTATACATATGTATTGGCTTGGTAGAACATAATCACCCCAAGAAAATAAGCAATGGGAAGACAGTCCCACAATTTTACATCATTCATGGAAACAATAATGTTAAAAAATGTTCTATTATCTTAAGTGCCTGAAATAATTTTGGTTATGGAAACCAAAAGGTGTAATTAAAATGGGTTAAAATGATGTCTGAACATCAAGTAATACTTCTAACCCTTGATTTTTATTTGCAAATTATATACTCCATATGAGATTGATAGTGAATTAAAAGACAGTCAAGATTATGGTGGTGTTTTAATCTGATTCTTAAAACTGATTCTGCTCCCTAAAAGAGCAGAATCAGAAGCTGGAGTGTTTGGCTGAAAGTGCATAAGTGATTCTGGTGCTCTAATTTACTCCTAGAATCAGTTTTTTTAGATGATGGGGGTGACCAACTTCTGAAAACTGATCCTGATTCTGTTTCTTTAAAAAAGAAGAAGAATGAGAATCAGTTCCAAACACCCCCTATATCATGGTCAGAACTTTCTCCTAAGCCGATCTGTCATGGTTACGAACTGAATAATTTTTCTTATTATATATAATTACCAAACTTTCTTAGTTTCTTACATCTTACAGCAAAATATTGATTTTCATTCTATTGGCTAATTTGGTGGGTTTATCAGTTCAGGCAAAGACAGCACAATACTTGAAGATTAAACCAGTTGAGACACATTCAGATCAAACTTTTCCCCTTATTGAAGTTATTAAAGGTTCCGCAAGTGTTATGTTTCGTGAAGGGATTAAAAGACGTCATTTGCGGCAGTTGCATGATGCCCGAGGCAGGTATCGACCTTCAGAAATGAGCTGAAAATTTCGTGTTCGTGTCAACATCTTCACTACTTTATGAATTATAAACATTGTGGGCTACTTCACCTTGTCTAACAAAGCTATTACAACAAGGATAAAATCCAATTGTTGGCCATATTTTGATGGACTGATTGGTTTGATAAAGGTGAACTTAACTTGAACAGTTGAACCAACTGATATTGGGGTTACCTTCCAGAATCTGAGATTTCGGGTTGGTAGCACTAGCAGTATTTGATTTCTTGGCATATTATGATGCACGAAAACTCTGGAAAATATGAATCCATTTTCCCCATTTTTCCATTTTTGTACAAATCATGGAAACCTCTCAAAAAGGTGTTAAAACTTAAAAGCACCACACCACATTGACTATTCTTTAAATCTCAATATGATACGGAGTATCAAAGTTTGACCCAACTATTAAATTTTACGGAGTATTAGGTATTACTATGTTCTGCCATGAACATGACATCTTCATTACAATGATCTTAGGCCCTGACTCCCTGAGTCCCCGACTCACCCTTCATTACAAGAGGAACCCTTAGGTTTTAGGGGCATTGGATTCTCACCAATGTTTGTGTTAAAACTTTCCTAAATATTTTTTTGTGCTGTCCCAGCACCATTTATATGAGGTATACATTATGTTGAAATTTGTAGTCTCTTGGAAATCTGCAACTAGTGTCATTTAACTATTTAAGTAACGAATTGCGCATCTGCAATTCTGCATCAACAAAAAAGATTCGTCTCTAAGAGTCCAAGTTTTCTCACGTGCCTGGCATAGTGGCATGTGGATGCGTTTTTGACCCGTGCATTATCATGTTTTGCATAGTCATGGACCCGGGCTTTTGATGTTTGGGTTGAAGGCCGGGGCTGGCCCGGGTTGGGTCCGGTCCGGGTCGGGTCCAAGTATTTTTTTCTTTTCTAATTAACCCCCGACCCCCACCCCCCAACCCCCCCCCAAGACACCCAACCCAACTCAGGAAAAACCCCAAAAAATGAAAAAAGAATAAGGAAAAATTCACATTAATAATCCAACCTATTGACGTTCTTCTTATATTAATCCCATATATGTGTAATTCCGGAATAATCTCAACTCCTTCTCAAAACACTCCAAGGTGACCTGGAACTTGTTTAATAGGTAAAACCTTTTATACGTCGCAATTCTTCTACTACAGATGACTCTGCCGGCTTTTCTCTTCTCGACTATGAGTTTGAATGGAATAAAACTCCAGCTTCTCCTCTGCATGCTCCCGCCTCTGAGCTATCTCCCCTAGGAGATACGGAATCCACTTATCTTTTCCCGAGTCTCCTCCGATCCTCCAGTTGTTCCAAAGCAGTATTTGTTAGGATAATTGTTTTTAGTTCTTTTAATTTGAAAGAATAAGAATACGTCAAGGAGGATAGTGAAGGAGGTTTGGTGTCACGTGTGAGAAAGCCAAGCTCGTTTTCTTCTCTTCCTGGGTCCAAAGCAGTAGCTCACTAGGCCACTGTAAGGATTGAATTGCAGATCCGGTTAATACTGTTTCGTGTCCGTTTATCTCATTAAAATTGGTCGATAACTCCAAGTTTTTATCGAAATTGAAGTGGATGTGCTGGGTTTCTGTTTCAACATCAAAATTTTGATTTGAAGGGGATATGCTGGGTTTATGTTTCAACATCAAAATTTGGACATGAATTCGTGAATAAAGAATCCGTGAGCAGCCATGGAAAAAGTAAAAGAAAAAGGACAAAAAGAAGAAAAAGGACAAAAAGAGAAGATGAGCAGAATGACAAAGGACGAAAAGAGAAGAGGAGAAAGGAGTAGGGAAAGTGGGAGCTTGAGAGGAGAAAAGAAAAAAAAACGAAAATAGAAAGTCGAAGGGAAAGTGCAGGGAGGGGGTGGAGAAAAGAAGAAGGCAGGGTGGGGAAAAACTAGGGGAAAGAAGAAGAGAAAAAAAAAACGAAAAAGAATAAAATAAAAGAAAGAGAAAAGAAATAAACGGATAATAAAACATTGAGAAGTCCAATTAAAACAGGACATCTGGCCATATGACCGGCTGAAGTGGTTTGTTCAAGTCATGGGGTTGTTTTTGGAAGGTACCCTATATAATTTAGATTATATTGGAATAATGTATATGTGAGATTAATAAGAGAAGACTCTTAATAGATGAGATTATTCGTGTGAATTTTTCGAAAAAATAAAAATAAATAAAGACCCGAACCGGGCCTGGGACCGGCCGGGCCGGTTCCAAAGAGTGGGTTGAACCGGGACCTCCCTGCCCTAACCCCCGGTACCGGGCCTAGGCCCGGAACCATAACTAGTTAGCCGGGCCGGGCTCACACAGTAGCGGGCCGGGCCGGTTCCCGGGCCGGGCGGCCTGACCCGAGTCCAAGACTAGTTTCACAATTACTGAGAAGTTCACTTTTAAATTTTACTGCGTAATAAACAAAACGGAGTAGTTACTTTTTGAATGAAATAGATGTCATTTTTGAATGAAATAGATGGTGACAGTAACTCATCTTATGATGTAAAAATGAGCCGTTTTGTATGTGTTTGGAAAACGATTCACCAGTCATTTTTCAGTTTCGATAGCCATCTTTTGTGTGTGTGCCGCACACTTTTCGGTTTGGATTTTGAGCCTTGGTTACAAGTTTGAATCTCATTGCAGCAAAAAGTGTATTACCCCAAAAAAATAGATACTTTTTTATGCGGACATGCAGTTGTTCTATAACAACATCAAAAGTTTTTTGCTTCTGTTATGTACTACAATCATAACAAATCCGTAGTAATACTCACTACTACCTCACTCCCTCTAAGTTTGGGACAAAGGGGTGTGTTGTTGTTTTTAATAAAAAGTGGAATAGTGTGGTTGATATTGAATTAATAAAGTGTGAATAAAGTAAGAATGCATTATAACCACTCAAACATTACCACATATGGTATGAGATAAACCTAATGGGATACACGAAAAAGGTAAAACAGAACAAAGTGGGGGGCGGAGAGAGTATAACACTATTGGTGAGAGTCCTATTAGAGTATTAGCTGCTCCTGAAAGCCTAAAAAAAGGACACCTTTTCTAGTGGTGTTTTTTTTTTTTGAAATGGTGAATATTTATACTAAGATAGTAGATATTTGACATAATTTTTATTTGACGTGCTAAAATATGAGATAAACAAAATAAACCAGCTTAAAATACTTAGTTGGATGAAAGAAAACGATTGTAATTTTCTTAATCTTAATATATATTTTCTTCATTTTATTAATTGCTCTAATATACTTTGAATATAATTTTATTATTCTACAGATTTTTAATAATTATGCATTGAGCAGATTGATAAATTTAAGTTTTATCAAACAAACTTTAAATATTAAATATAAATGGGAAATAAAGGCTGCGTTTGTTTAACAGCGGATCCGCCAAAAAATAGAGGGATTGACTCATTCAGCAGTTTTGACTGCCAAATCCGCTAATTTTGTGCGTTTGGTTAAACAGAGGATCCGCATAGCGTGTTAGATGAAACCGCCGAAAACCAAAACGCTGGAAATCGAAGCGTTTAGGTTTCGGCGGTTTGAAATAATTATTGAATTCATGCCATTGCCCTCTCACCAGGCCGCATATCTTCCTTTTTTTTGTTTCGGCCGCTCCTCTCCTCAGTTTCGTTCAACGCTTCCTCTCCTCAGCAAGACGGTTGTGCTTTCTCTCTTCAAAGGTATGTGTTAGTCCTCTCCTCTAAACCAGTGTGTGTGGGTCTTGCTTTGATTTGTATACTTGCCAGAAATCTAGCGGAGAAGCCTCTGAACATGAGTAGAACTCTTTACTGTATTTCCTTATTTGATTCATGTGAAATCTGTATGTATTACCTTAGGCTATTGCATGTACGAACAGGTCAATAAGAATAAGATAGCAATTGCTCCTTTTATATTTTGTTCATTATGCGATGCTCTGTTCTTACTGCTGCTTCTTTCGTGAAGTGCTCTCTCTTTTATTCCTTGTTAACTGAAAACTTCTATGAAAACTTACCAAAAATAGTAGCATGCAATATGTGCCTAGAGGCTGCTATATTACAAAAAAAACAGTTTGCTAATTGTATACAAAATGTTGAGCAAAAGTAAAAAACAGTCTCTTTTTTTAATTGCAAAATTACTTAACTGTTTCATAGTTTCATACTTAAATTTGGTTAATCTAAAGATGAAAAGCAAACGAAAACAAAGAATGAAGTGCATGTGCCTAGAGGCTGCTATATGCAACTTTTAGCAAATACGGAGTAGAAGATTGTCTATTTGGAATAGCCATTTTTTAAAGATAACTCATTTTGACTACTCAACTAGTTGAATTTGGTGATGATAACTTATTTTTTAAAGATAACTCATCAATTATACCCCCTGACGTTATTCCAGATGTTCGAGCTAGTACTACACAAGGTGATGATGGAATGAGAAATCATCAGATGGCGATCATTCGTGATAGCATTGCTTCTAGTTTGATATCATAGGGATTTTATTCTTAATATTACAAATATTGCAATTCACCGTATTACTTTTTTTTTTAAGAATTGTATTACATCTTAATAGTGGTGTAGTTAATTGATGCATTTTTATTGTCATACTTTTATCTAGTTAATTTTAAAATAATTTACTCATATCTTTTATCATTATTTTTATTGGTATAGTATTATTTACATACTATCGTATAAATTAGTACAATCATAACTTCATATCAAACAAAACAAAAAAAATAACATGCAAAAATTTTTAAATGTCCTTTTTTGTCTTTTTACATATTATCCGCTACAAGCAAACCGCTAAATTACCAAACATCTTTCTGCAACCCGACAAGCTAATCTGCTGGTCAAACCCGCTGATCCAATCCGCCATTTGCTACCCGCTAACCAAATCCGCTAACCGCTAACTGCGAACCGCTGAGTGCCAAACAGGGCCAAAAAATCAAAAGCATTAGGATGTGATTCTTTTGTTCCCATTCTCAAGTAATGTATCTAGACTCTTTGGCAGCTAGAATTCTCATGGCGTTGTCAATTACTCGTATCATATATACGGTATTGTCTATTCTCAATTTCTTTATCAATTAATGAACCTGGACGGTTTGGTGGTTCGTATCTCATGACATTGTCAAATGTTAATTTTCAACTCGTTTCATCAGACTTCAACTCAATCAAAGCTAAGAGCATCTACAATGCTATAATGTCTACGGTGCACATGTGGCATGAGTGATAGCCACATAAATATTAGCAAATAAATTATTTTTATCCTTATTTGAATGATTTTATACAATTTTGGTAAATTTTTCCCTGCAATGTCAACAACAATGTCAACATCTAGACGGTCTCCTTGACAGTGTGGAAAAAAACTTACCAAAATTGTATAAAATCATTCAAATAAGGAGAGAAAGAATTTATTTACTAATATTTATGTGGCTATTTTTCATGCAACGTGTGCTCCGTGCACATTTTACCATTGGAGATGCTCTAAGGAATTCCTCCGGCCGTGCCATTAATTAGTTGCTACGTATTATACTCCACGGTCCACATCAACTCAATCATTTTTTTCTCTAATTATCTCAAAAATACAATTAATTATCAGTTTCCATGTACTTTGTGATTTTATTATTTCTCTCTTATATACATAAATTTCAATTAATTTTTTTCATTTTTTATGTCGTGTATGATCACACGGGACAAAAGTCGATGAAGTGTTGCTTTACACAATTCGTGAATAATACAATAATATGAACACTCGTGTAATAATACGGCTAAATATATGTTTCATACGTTTATGAAACGTATAAAGATACATACGTGTTTTAGACGTTTCATAGTTTAAAAATATGACATATAATACATGTCTTATATACTAATTTAATGATCAAAATAAAGAGTGATTTAACATCTCATTCGTGAAGTAGAAGTAAAGAAACATTACTAGATAATTGTTGATATTATTGTGACCGTGAATTTGTTGAGCTGCTGCAATATTCTTTTCTCTTTAGAGTCTTGGTATAAGTGGAGCACACAAGTAACACAATAGTGATACAATAGGGAAAAATGTCAAATACGTCCTCGAACTTTCATAAAAAAGGTCAATTAAGTCCTTCTATAGGAGGTTCTGTCCGGCCGTCGCGATTTGGGGCAGTTCCCGGTGGAATTTTTTGATGAAATTTTTTGAGCATCTTATTCACCAAGTCTAGTTTATTCATACCAAATTTCAGCTAAAAATTCAATCGGGAACACATTCAAATTAATTCTTGAAGATAATTGCGCATTTTTGCGTTCTCGAATTATTTGAATGCGCTCCCGATGAAATTTTTAGCTGAAATTTGGTATGAGTAAACTAGACTTGATGAGTAAGATGCTCAAAAAATTTCATCAAAAAATTCCACCGGGGACCGCCCCAAATCGCGAAGACCAGACAGAGTCTCCTATAGAAGGACTTAATTGATTTTTTTATGAAAGTTCGAGGACCTATTTGACAGTTTTCCCTGATACAATAATAATATCGAAAAGGATTATGACTTTAAGGAACTAATTTATTAAAACTAATAACTAAGGAATATTAAACAATTAACGAATGTATAAGGCATAACAACTTTTTAAGCAATATGAATAGTATTGAGCTGACAAACATTTCGCTTCAGTTGTACCACTCTATTAGGCTTCAGATCAATTGTTTTTTTTTATGAAATACATATCAATACGTACATACGTGTATTGTACATTTTATCATTAAAGTGCGTGAATTTTTCAGAATTTCCTGAAAAAAAATTCATAAACAGGATACTATACATGAATTATACGTTTGAGTGTAATTAATATACGTGAATCATAAGCGAATAAACTAACAAGTTGGTTATTGCTATGTATCACATTTGTTCAACACAAAAGCTAAACAATACAAACAAATATGAGAGAAAAACATAAGTAATTTTACAGGCCCGGTCCTGAAAAATTGAAAGCCTCATTCAAAATAAAATTAGAGGCCCTAATATTTGATATAAAAAATAATGCTAATAATACAATAAAAAATCAAATGAAGTAAATACCAAGAGTATCAAAATTTCATTCAAAATTTTGAACTTAAACTACACTTATTTAAACAATACTCTCTCTAAAATTTTTTGAAACAAAATCTTCGATAATGTATTGATATGCAATTTTCTTACGTAGATCACAAAGGTTTTGATTTAAAAAAAAACCGCGTAATAAACTTGGTTCTTCGATAATGCTAATAATCTTTGATTTAAAAAAAACCAGCGTAATATATATGTTTATCAACAATCCTAAGCAGCTGCCAATTTGTGCTAAACGGGCTTATTGGATGGATTTCTTTGGGCTTCCCACCTTTAGATTTTAGTGCAAATTACCCGTAAAGTCTGTTTATATGAGCCACATATCATTTATGTCTCACCTATTTGATCTTTTCAATTTTAACTTTTATATTCTCAATTTTAGTTTTGTTATTTCAAAAACAATCTGATTCAAAATAAACCCCAAATCATCGCAATCGTCACGTCCTTTATCGTTCTTTCTCAAGTTCCTCAGAACCGGCCATTGAAATCTCCACGATTTCTTCCTCAAACCACAAAGCACATGACTAAGGGAGGGATCACGTCGATGCTTGTGCTTCCTCATCGTGACTCAAAAAATTCTAGCTATCTTGATTGAGTATTTCAAGCTCCATGTCAAAGCTACTCAATCCAAGGATAACCGCTTCGAGGAAGATGTCGAGACTTCCGATGTTGAGCTCGTCAAAGTTGACAATGGAACCGTACTCAATCTCATCTTGGTATGACTTTCTCTTTAATTGTTAGTGTTATTCCAGCAATTGCGTTTTTGGTAACTGATCTTGTGGAGTTTTATCCAAAGAGTATGTCACGACTTGTTATCTGATACTACCTCCGTTCTCTTTTAATTGCAACATTGGACTTTTTGCACTATTCACATATTCTACTTTGACTATATTTTATTTATTAATGTATTATACATTAAATTTTTTAAAAATATTTTTAAATTCTTCTCATTCTAAAGTTTCAGAATATGTTTTAATTTTTAATTTTTCACTAATAAGGAATGAAAGATATTAATGGTCAAACTCGTGCGTTGGCAAGCGTGAAATGTTGACTGTTGCAATTAAAAAGGAACGGAGGAAGTATTAGGGTTTTGAAATGACATTGTTTTCTCTCTGATTTCCTTTGTGTGTTATGTGAAATTATAAAAACTCTACGCATCTTTTTTGAAAGATTTATTCTTAGTTTTGAGTTTAAATTTGAATATCTAAGAGGATTAGGTTCCTGTCGTGGATGCTTATGCTTCCCTTTCCTGATATACATGACTGTTAAGAAGGGGTTTTACTGTTTTGATCATAAAGTATTGAAAGTCATTCACGTGAAAACCTTTTACTATACATCAGTCAAATATCTAAAGCCATTCACATTAAAACTAGACTTGATGATTTCATGGCTGGCAACATGACAGGGGATATATGTGATTTCCATGTTAAGGGTCATAAATTATTTAATTGCGCTGATGGCTGACTGTGGATGGGATTAGCTTCGTGAGAGCTCGGTGTGCGCCTTCTGTTGCCTTCGTCCATGCTTGTGAGGTATGAATCGTCCCTCCTCTGATTTCTTGTGTCTGCCGTTTTTACATGTAAGTATCTCATCATAAGATTGATAAAGTTAGACATAAGCTGGAGTAGTTTAGCATACTTATAACTGTCTAAATCAGGGTCTAAGTGGACATCCAAGGGGGAAAACTAAGACTGCCCAAAGCAAAATTTGAATAACAGTGCTGAAAAATAAATTTTTAGCTGCAAAAACTAGAAAGAGTTAAAAACAACTGTACTTTGCAGGTTTGCAATGTTTTTTATCGCCTTAGATCTCAACTCTGAAATGAGTTTCACTATAAATTTGGACCAGACAATACATAGTCCATATCTAGCTAGTGCATTTCCATATACAATTACTATTGCAGTATACAATTATCACATTTACCAGTTCCAGAACTAGCCATTGCCATACACAACACTTAACAGCTCCAGTGGAATTGAAGCATTATAAAAGAACCAGAAAACAAAGGCAAGTACAGTTCAGGACCTTTTGCAACAGTAATTTAGAACCAGAAGTGGACATAATTGTAAAGAATTTTGGAATATATTGCAGCAGGTCTAAGGTAGTATGTGGGTAAGCATCAATATAACTAGTTTTGCATCCAGTGTGCTTTTCGCACCATATTTGTTCTGTATTTTATGCTGCATTCGCCTCACTCTGTCATTTTTCGGTTCCACTTGAGTGAAGAACAGAGAGTTGAATAGACAACTCTTTTGACTGGTTTTGAACTAAAAAGAATAGGATTCTTCTAATTGAGCAAGCCAAATATAACTTCAACTAAATAATTAATCCTAGCACGATCAAGTTGTTCCTCTTAAAATATAGTCAGTAGTACAGTAGAAGTTGAATCACTAAAAGAATCATCAAATAACTAAAACTAGTTAATCAACTTTGATGTAACTTTGGATGTTATTGGTGTTCCAGGTACTCTTATATTCTTCATTTATTTGGCACGAACAGCATATTAGTGGACTTACACCAAGGCTGCATACATTTCCTAGCCAAAACTTTGGATTGCTTCAGATGTTTTTTCCGATTATGCTGCAGGTTTCCCAATTCATTGATTTCGACAATAAAATGAAGGTTATCAAGGAAAGTGAAGACAAGCTAGTCAACCTTGAAAAATTGTGTTAAAATGCATAAAGAAGAGCATATGAAGGGTAGCCAAACTATATGATAGATTTATGTAATACATTGAAATACTAGATTGAACTACATAGTTGTTGTGATACTTTTGTATATTGTTTTTTTGTTTCTTTTTGTTGTATTTAATGTGTTGTTTTTTGTTGCATCTTGTTGTTTTTTGTTGCATCTTGTTGTTTTTTGTTGCATCATGTTGCTATTTGTTGCACTGTATTACTTATTTTTGTTTTGTTGTTGAATTGTTCTTAGATTATTGTATATTTAGGTTTTTATTTATCGTTGCTACTTCTTTAAAGTAAATATATATATATATATATATATATATATATATATATATATACACACACACACATGCGCACACACACACATTCATATTCAATCAGGTAAAATGATAAACATATATACGAGAAACATGAAGAAACAATAAAAAACAAAAAATATAGAGTTATCAACAAAAGGAAACAAGAAGAAACAATAGGCAACAAAAACAAACAACATATCTATCTAATGATTATTATTCATAATTTTAAATTTTAAAAAGTTTTCAACATTTAATTTTATTTAAAGTTTTGTTTTATTTTTAACATTTTTAATTTAATTCATAATTTAATTTACTTCTTTTCAATTTTTTAAACAATTTCCTAATTATATTTTATTTTATACCATTTAATTTGATTTTTGAACTTTTTTCAAATTTATATATTTATTATTGTATTTTTTTTACTTTGTATGTATATCGGTTTCTAAAATAATAACCGTTTATCATAATAGTTATAATTGCCTATGATAATTGGTAATATTTTCAAATATTTTAAAATATTGAAAACCATTTTTTATAATTTTTTATTATTTTAAGATTCAAATATTATAGAGTTTTTTTTTAGATTGTTTCACTTTTTATTGATATATTTGATTTTTTAATTTTATTTTATAAAAAGTTCAATTGCTTATATTTTTGATTGGTTTAAATATTTTTGATTGGTTTAAGTACATCTTATACAAATTATGGGGTACATTAAGTCTTCTAAGAAATAAATTTACAGAAATGGTTCTATTTCTACAAATTTTCCACGTTATAAGCTATTTTAAATCTTACTTATTTTTACTTTTGAGTTTTATATTTAAAAAAAAATCATATCTTTAATTTTTTTAAACATATATTTCGTTTTTTAAATTTAGCTTACAAGTTTTCAGCCTCAATGTTTTATTATGCATTATGTGATTTCTTAATTTGATAATTTTATTATTATTATTTTATCTAATTTTAATACTTTTTAAATTTTTTAATCATCTTCATCTCTTTTATTACATATTAACATTTTTTATTTGAACACATGAATTGAGTTGTTCTAGGAGTTTATATAAATTTAACAAAGTACTCCGTATGTGATAGTCTACGGCGGTACGACCATGCACACATCTTTGAAGTGAAGATTCAAGCACGTTGGTTCAATGCATAGTCTATTTTTGAAAGGAAAGTTCAATTGGTCTATTTCTGAAAAGAATTTTGAAAAGTGAAAAACGTGATATTTTTTTCATATTTGTGCCCATTTGCGAAAAATTCCCTAGATTTTAATCGTTGTAGTTTGCTCTCGTTGGATTTTTGTTTGTTTTTATTTGGATGTATTATACTCTATCCTTTAATAATAATATGGTAATTGCTCCCCGACTTTTACCCCATTTTGGTAGTTTGTCTTCCGGGGTAAAAAAAATGTTTATCATAAAGGTTTTGGTCTTTAGTTTATTCATTCATTGAAGTGACCCAAACTCGAGCAAGTTTGGAGCAAAGGTGGAATATTATAATGTTCCATAACAAGATTCTTCAACAGCTCTTACTAGCATTATTTAATTTCAATTGTCACGTTCTCGAGTTATTGTGAAAGTAATGTAGAAAATTAATTGGAGTCAACTCAAATCGTGGGATCAATAATAATTGATATCAAAAGAAACGATTCTTTTCCGGCCATAAGTGACTTCGAATGGACTAACGAGGGGTTATTTTATGATTTGAAACGTAAAATTAATTACATGGATAAATAGGATATTTTTAATTCAATTAAAATTTTCTGGTCGAATTTAATCTAACCTAGTTTGTTACCGTCTACGAAATGGTTTAATCTATTGAAATTTGATTTAATTTGATCTGGTCTATTTAAATCTACTTTCTTGTAGCTGTGATCCGATCAAGTAAACAAATGAGAGATGTGTATTTTATTATTGTTTAGGTCTATCCGAAATGATCTATTTAAATCGAACATGACCTAATATAAGTTTTTTTTTGAAAGATGACCTAATATAAGATTTAAACAAATCTCATTTAAACATGGACAAAAGTAAAGAAGGAAGGTAGGTGATCTCTACGATCCGTAGAATTTTTTATTTCGTCCATTAGTTGAGTTTTATTGAAATTAACTCAGGCAAAAACCCAATGAAAAGCGTCATAACATGTTATATATGGGACGAATTAGGATGTTTTTACTTGGACTGTAATTTGCCCCAGACCAGACCAGACCAGACCAGACCAGACCAGACCAGTTCAGACCAGACCAGACCAGACCAGACTTGGATGGTTATAAAAATACAAAGAAACCAGACCTTACCAGACCAGACCAGTTCAGACCAGATCAGACCAGACCAGACCAGACCAGACCAGCAAATTACAGTCCAAGTAAAAACATCCTTAGGGATGATCTAGCTATGTAGGTTTTGCTATCACAACAATAACATACATGTTCTTATATTTTCAATAGAACAATTTGAGATGGACTAATATGAATCGATCCATGATATCAAAGTCATAAAGAGAAGAAAAATAAAAGGATAAAGTAAGATAAAATCGATAAGATAAATATAAATATAAGATAAAATAACATAAAAACATAAGAAAGATAAAGCTATAAAAAAACATAAGAATGATAAACAAACTAATGCGGGAAGGAAATAGGTGATTGAGTGAATCTTCAAACTATATATGTCTGTTCGAAAGCTACTTACATATCGAGAGCTGCTGGATCACTCAGTCGAACCTAATTATACAATTGATAGATTCATAGTGGAGTTTGTCAAGCTATTGATTGCTACCTAGAGGAGTACGTACTCAGCTCGCTTTAAGGCAAAAATTTGCCAAAAGGTTATTTATTGCACGGAAATGCAAAAATCATGAGGAAACAGAAAACGTCAACTTTTGCCCAAAAAAGGCTCATATGGAGAGTTTCCAAAGAGTTTCTGAGAGTTTTCGAAACGGGAAACATACTCTTTCCCGAGAGTTTCCATGCTACATAGGTTATTTAAGCCGATTGGGTTTGTTGTAGATTTTGAGCATTTGAGAATTGAGATTTGGTTTCGCTTCAGTGCTTTTGGATAAATGAGAATGTAAAACTACTTTCGGACTTCATTTTTAGTAGTGGTGTTTTGAGTTGGAGAATGATGGGTGTTTCAAACTTTATCATCTGATCTATTTCCTTCCCACATTAGAGCTAGGACGACCCTCTCTTTAAAGATGAGATTGGTACGTTGTTTTATGAAAAAATTCCACTTTTGGTCCCGTGACTATTATGCCACTTCTACATTAATCCCCTGACTTTCAATTTAACCAAATGTAGTCCTTGACTTTTTCTCCATAACCACCCGTCGTCCTTCCGGGCTCAATTCCGGCTAATGTCAACCGGAAAACAATTAATGAGGGGGCATTTCAGTAAATTTAGGTTAAAAAACGGCTACCTGATAAACTTTAACATTAAGTTAACTTAATGTTTAGTTAATACGACCACCCCCCTCTACCTCAAAAACCGAAGTGTGTTCTCCCTCTCAAGTCTCAACAAAGCTTCAGTCACCTTTGAAAAATCCCCAAAATCGTTCGAAGAATGAGGAACCGTCTGGACCGTCGGTGTGAAGGAGAAGGAACAAGTGCTGAACGGAGGTCGCCAACAAATGTTTCTGATAAAGGTAAGAGGCTAAACTTTTATAAGAGAGTGGAAGAAATTATTGAATATAAGGCTGAACTGAGGTGTATATATTTGGTGTTTGCAGTGTATGCACATGTTAGAGGTTTTATGTTGAGGTTCCCTTTTCCCCTTTTCCTTTTTCCCTTTATGCGTTCACATGGTAGGGTAGGTTTTTTTTTGGGTGAGATTCCCTTGGCCGGTTGTCTTAGCTTTAACCATTTAAGAAATGGGACCAGTTCACTTTTAACTTTACGCAAGGTTATATCCATACATGCTTTTCTTTTGTTTTTTAGTAGTATTTATCAAATATATTTATGGTGTTGTTGTAACCTATTAAAGACATTATTGACCTAACATTGAAAAGGCATATATAACACAGGTTCAGGCAACTGTGGAAACACTTTTACTTTGAGGTTGTTTTATGGAGGTAAAGTCTATGACAAGGATAAACCTGCATACATGGGAGGGTCAATCCATAATTTTCATGATGTAGAGGTTGATGAGTTCGGTTTGATTGTGTTGAATGACAAGTTACAAGAACTTGGCTGCACCAAGAAACTTATGACAGTGTACTCCTATTCCAATGAGGATGAGTCCCTAAAACAACTACACAGTGAGGCTGAGGTTTGGGGGATTGTGAATGATGGAATTGTTGGTAAGGTGGTGGAGTTATGGGTAGAATTAGAACCCAGTGGTGACACTGAAGATGATGATGACCCTGAAGATAGTGACTTTGCCTACAGTGAGAAGGAGTTAGAAGAATTTCCTGGAGATGAAAATGACTCTGATTTGGAAGACTTCATTTCTAAGGAGGCTGCTGAGTTATCTGCTCATGGAGGGTTAAGTAGCAGTAGTGAAGGAGAAGATCACTTGCCTGAGGCTTCAATGGTAGATCCGGATCCTAACTTGTCAGATGATGGTTCCATACATGAATCTGATTCTGACTCTGAGAAGTGGACTAAATTCTCTGCCAAGACTGATATGAAAGAACCAACCTTTAAGTTGGGTATGACATTTGCCACCAAACAGGAATTCAAAGAAGCTGTGGAAAATCTTGCATTTAAGAATGGTAAAGATGTGAGATTTGTTAAAAATGATAAGGAACGGGTTGTTGTGGAGTGCAAGCATATAGGTTGCCCATGGAAGATGAATCTTAGAAAAGTAATGAACTCTCATTCTTGGGTGATTTTACAGTACCATTCCAAACATGAAGGTTGCTCTTGGGTCTATCACAACAAAATGGTGAACTCAAGCAAGGTAGCAAATAGGTGGTTCAAAGAGATTGAAAGTCACTCAAATTGGAAAACTAAAGAGTTTAGACAGAAAGTATGTACTGAAGAACGCTTCCATTTGAGTCTCAGGCAAGCTTATAGAGCAATAACTAAGGCAAAGAGGAAACTGCAAGGTGAAGAAGAAGATTACTTCAAGAAGATATGGTCATATGTGGCTGAAATAAGAAGAACCAATCCTGGGAGCACTTGTGTTGTGAAATTGAGTGAGAATGTTGAGGTGGATGGACAACAAAGGTTTCTGAGTCCAACCTTGTTGACATTACCATGATGTGTGCCGAGGAAGCTATTTTTGGAAGTGAGGTTCCTATTATTGTGAGTGTGGAGGACACTAATATGTTTACACAAGACACACAACTCACTCAGGTCTCAGAAGAGAGGACAGAAGAAACCAATGAAGAGAGCAAAGAAAAGAGGGCAGATGAGGGGAAAGAAGACAGCAATGAAGAGAGCAAAGGAGAGAGTGAAGAACAGAGCAATGAGGTATCAGAAGAGGAGACTGTTGGGACTTACCAGAGGACAAAGCAGGGTGTTAGGATATGCTATGGACCACCCCCTAGTCAAAAGAAGGGCAGTACAAGTGTTCCTAAATTTTCTCAGGTTAATCCGAGACCTAAACTCACCATTCAAAGGGGACCAAGCTATGCTACTAGATCCAAAACAACATTCAAATCAGTCTTCTTTGGAAATGATGATGAACCCATTGATATAGAGTAGTGGTTGGAGTCAAATGTTTATGAATGATGGTACTTTGATGATGTAATTGTATGGACTACCTTTTTTTCCTTTATGGGTGTGACTGTCACATGTAACAAAACTCAAGATTGTTAAGTTATTATGTATTGTTTCATCTCAGTGTGATGATGTAATGTATGGGATAGCATTTTGGCTGTACACTATCTCATCTTTTTTGGGAATGACTTTATTGTGTAACAAACATCATGCATCTTAGGTTATGATGCCAGTAATTATATGGATGTGAAGTGACTTCATTTTGGATGTTTGTCTGTAATTGGTTCTTAAGTTATATATGTGTCATCAATGTGTGTTTGAAGTGATTATATGGTTGTTAAGGAAGACAGCATAGCATGTTTGAGTGTCATATTTGTAAGTTTTGTAGTCCACAAGATTGAAGTCAATTTGAAGTGATTTGGAACTGATATGTGTCATCACTTAAGGAACTGGTTTTTTAAAGGAACTGATATGTTAAGGAACTGGGTTTTGAAGTCATTAATTGGCAGACATATGTGTAATAGATATGTGTTCCACACGTGTTTTGAAGTCATCAGCTGAAGTGAGGTTAATCCAAGGTAATAGATATGAACTCATAATGAACAGCTTAGACTCATAATCATATGACTTTCATTGATTTTCATACCAAATCATGATAATAAAGACCTTCAACAAAGGTTTTACAAGTACATGAGCACACATCTCATCAACACCAGCACTACATTATTTGGCTTTCAAGTACACTGAAATAATAACAACCACAACACACATAAAGGACACCAATTTTATACATTTACTACATTTTGTCTGCATCTTCTCTGCTTGGAAACTCTTTGTCTCCAATGCTTCAGCTTTCATCTCCAATGAATGGATTTTCTCTTCATACACATTCACTTTTTTTAATAATCCTGGGATGATTTTTTGAGACCTTTTGCACATTGGAGGGTCAAACCACTCCATCAACCCACAACCTTCAAATCTCTGCAACCACATATATAAACAAACAATTCAATCAATCAATATTGAATTTCTAAATATTTCATATATTACATTTAACCTATCTTTTCACAATCATATATAACCTGCGTTCCAATGCATTTCCAAAACCTTCTCCCACAGTTCTCCGGTTTCCAAGTTGTCAGCAGCTTCAATCGTTGCCCACATTCACAATACTTGACCGGAATCCACTCTCCATATTCATATTGGCCCGTACAATTTGAACTTCCAGATTTTGAGCTAGACATGACCACTTCTTCAGGGGGGTTGGGGGTGATACTAACGATGAAGGGAGTACTTATGGCGAGGAGAAACTATGGCGAAGGAGAAGCAATGCTATGGTGAGGAGAAGCTATGGCGAAGGACTGCTCATTTCTAATTTTTTGGTTGACCGAAAATTGCTTTTAACGTTGGAGTTAGGTAGGAAAGTTATAAATGATATTAAATGACACAACTACCCCTCATTAATTGTTTTCCGGTTGACATTAGCCGGAATTGAGCCCGGAAGGACGACGGGTGGTTATGGAGAAAAAGTCAAGGACTACATTTGGTTAAATTGAAAGTCAGGGGATTAATGTAGAAGTGGCATAATAGTCATGGGACCAAAAGTGGAATTTTTTCGTTGTTTTATTGTAAAAGACTTATTTGAATATAATGCGAACATGCAAGCAAACAGCTAGATCCATGGATATATACTTCAAATTCCATTACAAGTCTCATATGACTAGACATAGAGTCATTCACTAATAGAAAATAACAGATTGACTCGCTCATCAGGAGACAGACAAACATTAATTTCGCAAACCAATTTTTAGATAACAATTGGTTTCATACAAATACATTGTTGGTGCCGCACATGTCCTCCACACAATTAAACCATATATACCCAAAATGATAGATTCATAGTAGATAGATAGATCGTTTATAGTAAATCATCTTGAGAATTTAGTGCTCTGTGCCGAGCAACAAACGAACCAGAACCAAAACCAAAACCAACGTTGCACCATCACTCAGCTCGGACCAACGCGGCAAAAAATATACTCCCGCTGTCCCAATTTGATGGTCTCGTTTTTTTGGGCACAAATTTTAATAAAGTATTTGAAAAGCTAAAAGTTGTGATTAAGATTTGAGTAGAAAAAGGTAAAATGGTATGGACCACATCTTTCGTTCCAAAAAGGGAAACAAGACCATCTCATTGGGACATCCCGAAAAGGAAATATGTGACCATCATTTTGGGACGGAGGGAGTACGTAATACTCCCTTCGTCCCGCTAAAACAGTAATGGACCCGGCCGGCCCGGTTCCGGTCCGGGCCCGGCCGGGCTTTTTTTGGGGAAAAAAGGCCCGGGACCGGGCCGGGTAGCCACCGGGTCCGGTCCGGGTCTGGGCCGGGCCGGGCCAGGCCTCGAGTTTGGTTTTTTTTTTTTTTTTGCTTTCCTACCCCCCCCCCCCCACCCCCAAACCCCTCCTAACCATCAAGCCCAACCCGAGTGGAACCTCAAAAAATGAAAAGAAAAAAAAAATCAATTCGGTCTGAGCCCGACCCGGCCGGGCCAGTTCGCCAAATACAAGGCCCGAGCCCGGACCCGCCCCCACTGGGCCTAGGCCCGACCCGGAACCGAGAACCGGGCCGGTCCCGCACAGTAGCGGTCCGGGCCGGTCCACGGGCCGGGCGGCCCGAACCGGGTCAAGACTACGCTAAAATGGTCCCATTTTACCTTTTCGGGAAATTCCACTTTAATTGTCTCATACTAAATTTGGTAAAGTTTGTGTGATTCTAAATCATTTTTACTTTACTCTTATTTTATCAATTAAATATCAACCACACAAACCCACTTTTCTTAATAATCGTATCACCTTCTTTATCCCAATCTTAGTGGGACGGAAGTAGTACTTTATAAATTAAAGTTTGAAAATTAAAATTACTTACCGAAGACATTTTCTTATGAAACTACTCGATGATATGAACGACTTCTACGAAACCAAACAATTTACTCTATCAACATATGTTTTCTTTTGGACTGTTTTCAGTCCCAGACCAGACCAGACTTAAACAGATCAGACCAAACCAGACCAGACTTAAACAGACCAGACCAGACTTCCGTAGTTATAAAATACATAGAGACCAGACGTTTACCAGACCAGACCAGACCAGTAAATTTCAGTCCCAAAGAAAACATCTAAGAGTATGATTATTGCATCATTTGAAGAAAACTTATTAAGGAAATAAGATAATTGGTTTTATTGTTTTAATAGCATATGTATTTTTTTTTCAAAAAGGAAAGAATATGTTACATACACTATTGAAATCATTTTTTTATGAAATGGTTCAATCTCATCGTAATGCCGCCTCCGACTGAGTCCGACTCATGAGATGATTGACTAGTAGTATACTACTCCGTATTTAAAATAGTTCAGGTATTTGCCCATAGAATCATTTAAAATAGTTTAATTAGGTATTTGCCCGTAGAATCAAATTCATTATTCCAGCGGCGTAGATGAGGGCGCGCAAAAAGTGCTACCGCACTACGCCTCTCGATTCAGAAGACCCGAAAATTTAGTCTACATAATATACAAAATCATTTTTATTTGATTAAAGATTCCTATTTTAGTATTTTTTTAAATACAAACATTAAATACTAATATTTATATGTAATTAAAATGCAATTGTTAATTATAAATGTGCAACTTCTTTATTACATAAGGCCTGGATAAGGACTATTTATTACTATAACTAGGCCTTACTAAAATAAAGATGGTTTACAAAAAATATGATTAATTACTAGAGTAGTAACGAAATCATAGTAATTCATGTTCAAGTTTTGAACTTAAGTTACCAAAACACTACGTTGTAGTAATGAATAGTCATATTTATGTAAATGAGTTTTATTTTAGTAATATTCTTGTAAAAAACTTATATAGTAATTAGCAAAAATTCCTCGTACAGTTTGGACGAGATTGGTTTTAAGAGACAGAGGGAGTATGTAGTTTTTTCATTAACATACTACTCTATATTTTTTAGTTCATGATTTTAATTCATTTCTTTTCAGTTTTAGTTTTTTTTTACCGATTTTGGGTGTTCAGGTTCGAAATATGATTATACCTCAATGTCACATTTGATTATAGTCTTTTTTGGTTATGTTTTAAAGGTTGTTTTTCATATTATACGTAGTATTTTTATATAATATAAGGCCCATTTTACGTGATTTGCACCGCGTTTCCTAATTTATTGAGCCGACCTTTCATTATTCATTGAAGCCCCCACATAATGCCTTTCTATATACTAGTAGCTTTTTAAAATCCTTCATTCGCTTATGTAAGTTATGTTAATACGTATCTCTATGGAGTCAGTTAGTCAGCACCCACTCAAGCTAAGATAATTTGACTGTTTGAAATATTTGAATAAGAACAATAATACGTAGTATAAAAGTCCGCCATATATGTCAATTATAGGTCGAGTCCATATAAAAAAATTACTTTACGTTGCACAAATATTACACCATGTCGATCATGTTTCCATAGACAGATATATGTCCAAATAATATGGGTGGGAGCGCAAAACCAAATTAACAAGTTGATCGATGTTTGTGACAAAATATAATAATTAATCAGTTAAGATATAATTAAAGGAAACAAAACATAATATACTACCTCAGTCCTATCTTATTTAGCCAACTTTGACTTTTCCAGTCAAAGCAAAATGATAAACTTTGATTCATTATTTTAACTAATGTATATATGTGAAACTTAATACATTTGTACTTTTATGATATTACTTTTAATAAAGAATATTTTCATATGATTTGCATATTATCAATATTATCGTGTATAATATATAAGCGTGCGGTCAAAGTTGAGCATCATTGATTTGGAAAATAGTGATTGGTTATATAAAAATGGAAAGAAAACGCTCCGTATAGAAGTATAAAATTTTTGAAATATGAGAATAAATCGAATTATAAAAAAACCTTTCTTCGACAATTATTATAGAACCGAGAAAATATGCCTCGACTTTTAGACCTTTCACTCGATCGAGCTAAGTCACTGAGTCTCTAATATACTCCCTCCGTCCCCAAAAGAAGTTCTTCATTGCTTTTCACACATACTTCGTATTAAAGAAGTAAATTTATTGGGGGTAAATTTTACTGTTTAGACACTGTTTGATCACTATTTGACACTATTTTGCACTGTTTGACACTGTTTTGATATAGATAATTTGTCAAATAAGAAATGAGAAACTTAATTCAGGTACTGCCCATAAAGGAAATGTGGAACTAGGGACGGAAGGAGTATGTATTAAGATTTTCAAAATTACTGTTGCACCTTAGAATTGAACATCATGCCCCAACATTCTACAATATAATTTTGAGTCAATAATGCCTTTTTTGGTCAAATATGTCAACTTCATTAATTTAGATTTCAAATAATTCATCATTCTAAATCTAGCTAGAGATAATTTATAACCTTCGGTTCATGCAATAATACATGACTTATACATTGAATATAAAAATATAGGATATGTTTCGAGATTTTCTTATTGTTATGTTTGGTTGAAATAATGTAGAAGAAAAAGAGTGACAGAAGAAGTGCAAGTATTACCGACTGATCAACTTGTTTTTCAACATTTACGTCAAAACTTTATTTTGGGCTATTGTGGGAGGTGGGCTAGGGGGGGGGTAGTGATGTCGGCATATCCTACTCATTTTAGTTAGGGCCAATTAAAAAGAGTGGTGGAAGGGGCAAGTGGATATAAACTTTCTCTTGATTTTAATTATCATTTCTACAAACAGATAAACCCCATGGAATGATCAGTCATTGTTACACACCCTCAAAGATGCGCGGAAGAGGATATAAGAGATATGTGATAATATTTTCGAAAAAAATACATATTTGTATTAGGCAATTATTAGACACATATATATTGTATCAGTGTATGATTTTAATTTCTTTCCAAAAAAAAGTAGTGTTCTTCTTACATACGAAGTATATATCGCATACACCTCACCTAAAATTCTGTCCAAGTTCCACTCTCAAGTACCGCGTATTTATTAAAAGCAAATTTAAAATTGAATTAATATTTGGAAATTTTTGAGTTGAAGTTATGGTGGAAATGACGAAATTTTTTAAGTCGGTTAAATTATGAAAAAAAATTAGAAAAATGTACTCCTACACCAACCTTTTTACACAATCGAAGTCAAAATAGTGTTTAATAAACAATTTAGCCAATTAGACTAACAAACTGAAAAACAATGTTACCAAGAGACACTATCTCGATCTCTTAACTATTTGGATATTTTTGGATTTGGGATAAAGGTTCTACTGAATTACTTGAAATCAACTTCAAGATTCATGCAATTGTAATTCTTTTTATATTACTATCATTGTGTATTTAGCTAAAAGTACAACTTTATTATAATCATATTGTTTTTTCCAAACTTTTACGAGTATCATTTACTGCAAAAGAATGAGTGAGCGCTCTTGTTGCACACATCAGTTTGGGCATGCAATCAAAATGTTATTGCATAGAAATATAGAATCCTTTTGGTAATCTTGTTCTTCGATATTCTTATTTAGTTGCTTTTTTTAATCAAACTTTTAGTTTCATGCGCTAAATATTCTAATAATCAATATAGATAAATTGAAGTTATTTTTTAAATAAATTAGCTGAATTTAATGAAAAAGACTTCTAAACTTTTCTTCTTATAAATTTTTATTTATTTTAATGTAAAATATACTCCGTAGTACAAATATCAATTTCGAAAATTCAATAAAGTCAATCAATTAAATCGTTTATCCAAAATTTCATTGTTTTAGCAATTTCAGTTATTCAGTCAAATTTAACATTACCAAATGGACTCTTAACATTTTATTTCAATTTTGATGTCAATTTGATTGACGTTTGACCATTATCGTTTAATATTGTAATGGGAAAACAGTCAAATAAGTCATCGAACTTTCATAAAAAGGTCAATTAAGTCCTTCTATAGGAGGTTTTGTTTGGCCGTCGCGATTTGGGGCAGTTCCCGGTGGAATTTTTTGATGAATTTTTTTGAGCATCTTATTCACCAAGTCTAGTTTAATCATACCAAATTTCAACTAAAAATTCAAACGGGAGCACATTCAAATTAATTCGAGAACGCAAAAATGCGCAGTTATCTTCAAAAATTAATTTAAATGTGTTCCCGATTGAATTTTTAGCTGAAATTTGGTATGAGTAAACTAGACTTGATGAATAAGATGCTAAAAAAATTTCATCAAAAAATTCCACAGGGAACCGCCCCAAATCGCGACGACCGGATAGAGTCTCATATAGAAGGACTTAATTGACTTGTTTATGAAAGTTCGAGGACCTATTTGACATTTTTCCCTATTGTAATTTATACTCGTACAAATTATTCAAAAATATTTTCACATTTTATCAATTAATCAATTAATATAGTTAAACAACTGAAGTTAATTAAGTTAATAAAGTTTGACCTGGCCGGGTAGAGAACTTAATTAATTGTGGAATCGAAGTATTAATAAATTCCACAATGTGAAAGAAATCTTGAACCAGCTATGAATGCAATTCGTCGTTCATTTCACATGAAGTTTGCATTTGTAAGGGTTGGTACATGGTAGAAAAGGTATGCCGAACGAATCAAGATCTGAGTAGTTAAAAAAGAAAAGTTATTGGTGTAACGTTTTTTGTCTACACTTTTTACACACATGTCGCACATAGAGTTGTCGGTATACAGAAATTTTTTGTGGAGCCACTCTAGTGAGCCCTACAAGCAACTTTATCTGCGTATATAAACAAGTATGCCAAAGGTGTACACAAAAAACGTGTACACCTAGTACAGCTCTTTAAAAAATCCTTGGTGGTAACATTTTTGTACACCCTACTAACAAAATTCTTTACACTGATAGAAATGTCTATAATTCATTTGCAAACAATAAAAGTTAACATATATACTTCCTAGATAATATGAAAAACTAACATATACTTACTACGCAGTACTTCATATTTTACTGGTAAAATAAAGAAGAAGTCATATAGTGAAAAACCAAAATTATTTACTTCAATTCTACGATAGTATAAGTTAAGACTGACAAGTAGGTGAAATGACTCTAATCTTATTTATTTTGGTTGTACTCCGTATCTTTCATTTGGAATTGATTTGTAGTTTGCGGTTTTAAAGTCAATTGTCGACAAAGTTAAATCATCTTTATGAATAGTTAAATCAATTTGAATATTTAAAATTTGAATATACAGAAACTAAATTGTAAATTTTATAATGTTGCAAAATTCAAATTAGCTAGAATATACCAAGAAATAAAATATGTTAAATCGTAAAATGAAACTATATTTGCCAAAAAATACTGAGTTTACATAAAATATGACGGAGTACGTAACCCAACACTCTGAAATAAAAATGTTGTGTTCGATAAAAATGTCACACAAATAAAGCTAAAAACAGGAAAAAGTGGATAGGAAATGAACCTTTAATGAGTGTATGTTTAAGATGGCAAGTTGCTCACTTTACAGATTTACTTTATGAACAAAAATGTGGAATGTCGTGAAAAAAATATACTTTGCAGTTTCCATGCACTCTAGCTTAATAGCATTTCTTTATCTTCTTTTTCCTTTTTCAAATTTTCTTTTTTAAATAAATTTTATTTTATTATTGCAGAGACTGTTCAGAAAACGTGCCTGCAACCTATCTTCTACCAACTCCGAGTCAAAAAAAGACAACCCGAATCATGTCTGCATGTCTTCCATCACACATTACTGGCACTTCCTATAATAATACATCTGATCTTAGTTTTTACCATAGCCAGCTAAGGTTTTATGATTAAATTAACAAATTACGGAGCCTTGATCCAGAAGTAAGTTTTGGATTCATCTTAGTTTGATGTTGATGGAGGGTAAATTTTGAGCTATAAAAGGAGAGGTGCGTTTGGGAGGATTAAGAGCATAAAATTAGGAAATGATTGGCACGAAACTTAAGGCCGGCCCTAAAATGGCCTATTTTCTTCTGCCTCTTCTTGTGTGTTTGGTTTCCCTTTCTTTGGTATCCGAAGCCACCGGCGGCAAGTATGTGTACTCCTCCCCTCCACCGCCGCACCACCACCACATAACTCCACCACCCTCACCCTCACCCCCACCACCCCACCACCACCACCCTGTCTACAAGTACAAGTCTCCGCCGCCGCCGGTGCATTCTCCGCCGCCACCATATAAGTACAAATCCCCCCCACCGCCGGTGCATTATCCACCACCGCACCACCACCACCCTGTTTACAAGTACAAGTCGCCGCCTCCCCCGGTGCATTCTCCACCACCTCCATATAAGTA
This sequence comes from Cuscuta epithymum, assembly GCA_945859915.1. Taxonomy (NCBI): domain Eukaryota; kingdom Viridiplantae; phylum Streptophyta; class Magnoliopsida; order Solanales; family Convolvulaceae; genus Cuscuta; species Cuscuta epithymum. Next base: position 211,430 of record CAMAPF010000194.1, read on the forward strand.
CAAATCCCCGCCGCCTCCGGTACACTCTCCGCCACCGCCGCCCCACCACACTTACAAGTACAAATCCCCTCCGCCGCCGGTTCATTCCCCACCACCTCCATATAAGTATAAATCCCCGCCACCTCCGGTACACTCTCCGCCACCGCCGCCCCACCACACTTACAAGTACAAATCTCCACCGCCGCCGGTGCATTCCCCACCACCTCCATATAAGTACAAATCCCCGCCGCCTCCGGTACACTCTCCTCCACCGCCGCCCCACCACACTTACAAGTACAAGTCCCCACCGCCACCGGTGCACTCCCCACCACCTCCATATAAGTACAAATCACCACCGCCGCCGGTCCATTTCCCACCACATCCGTATAGGTACAAATCTCCACCGCCGCCGGTGCATTCTCCACCACCTCCATATAAGTACAAATCCCCGCCGCCACCAGTTCACTCCCCACCGCCCCCAAAGCACCACCACAGCCCACCTTCATACAAGTACAGCTCCCCGCCGCCGCCGACAAAATCATATTCCTACTCATCACCTCCTCCTCCCCATTACTACCACTAGTTATGACTCATGCATGGGCTCAAAAGGCTTCAATTCCAGGTATGGTTAGGCAAAGTTTTTTCGACAACCTATCTAGGGAAGTTTTTTTCAAACGATTCTTGTAAATATGTTAAGTAACGAGAGTATTCTATATTTACTTTCATTTTATAGTTATTACTGTCAGATCGTTGCAATATTAGAGCATCTCCGATGGTAAATGTTCACGGTGCACACGTGCCATAAGAAATAACCACATAAATATTAGTAAATAAATTCTTTCTCTCCTTATTTGAATGGTTTTATACAGTTTTGGTAAGTTTTTTTCCACACTGTCAAGGAGACCGTCTAGATGTTGACATTGTTATTGACATTGCAGGGAAAAACTTACTAAAATTGTATAAAATCATTCAAATAAAGAGAGAAATAATTTATTTGCTAATATTTATGTGGATATCACTTATGCCACATATGCAACATGTACATTATAACATTGGAGATGCTCTTAGGCCTTATGACATTAATTACTCTATCATTAATTACAATATACTTCTTCTATTCCTTTTTAATTGCAACAGTCAACATTTGACATTACCAACGCACAAGTTTGATCATTAATATCTTTCATTCGTTATTAGTAACAAATTTAAAAAATTATTATTTTGAAAATTTAGAATGAGAAGAATTTAACAATATTTTTATAAATTTAATTTATAATAAATTAATTAATAAAATATATTTCAAGTAGAATAGGTGAATAATGCAAAAAAGTTAAATGTTGAGATTAAAAGAGAACTGAGGTAGTATTACCTAATATTTTTCAATCATTGCAATAGAAAAAACAGTTTTAATTCTATAACATTTTTACTCCAGTTTATTGCAATTTCCTACCTTCTTTCCCATAATGTTGTCATTATCATATTATTAGTAATATTTGTCTCTTTCTAAATGTTTCTTATTAAGGAAAGTTTTATGTGTCTTATTATTAAAATATTCAGTACTTCTCAATAGGGAGAATTCGATTATGTACCCTATGTATTGGGTGATACTATCCTTTTTTTAATCGTAACATATTGAATTTTACACTATTCACATGCTCTATTTTGATTACATTTTACATTATTATTTTGTGAAAATTATTGTTAAAAAAAATATTGTCCAATTCATCCCATTACAAATTTTCAAAATCTGATTTTTAATTTTTTTTACTGATAGAGAATAAAATATATTTATGGTCATAGATGTGTGTTGTCAAATGTGAATGTTGACGGTTGCAATTAAAATGAACGGAGGAAGTATTAGATTTTTTCATCCTATTTTTAAATAATTAAGGTGTACATCACATCGGCCTAAAAATTGTGAAATAATGAGGTACAAGATCAAATGATTTTATATTTTCAAAAAAAAAGATCAATTCATTTTATTGTGAATTTTCGTCCATTTTGACATTAGGGTGTAAAGTATCATATCACTAATAAACTTTAATTGAAGGCATCAAAACACATACCACACATTCAATGATTCAAACCACCATGAATGTAGTTATATTTAGTTTTAGAGATCCGTTTCTTTTAGTCACACTCCTAATATATTTCTCAACTATACATGTTTTATAAATTATACGCAATATACCAATTACATAATTTAATTTTTTTAGTATCAATATGGAGGAAGCTGGTTGTAAGTTGAATACTACCAAATTCTATAATTAAGCAGAATAATAATCGTTTGTTTTGGATTACTTTAATTCTTTCAAAAAAATGTTATCTTCCTTTAAATTTTGATTTCAAATTACGTAGTAAATGATTGATATCTCTAATTCTTATGCCTGTTTTTGTCATTGCAGGCAAGAGGATCATTGAAGAGTTTTGAACATATATAAGAAAGGAAATGTGGTTGTTCTCAGAGCAGCCAGCTTATGTAGCTCAGCTTTTTGGAGTTGGGGACATTATGAAAAAGACTTTAGAAGTGTTTTTTCTTGTATTTGTATTAAATGTACGTGTAATGTGTAATAATAATAATAAGAAAATTATTATTATTGTCTGCTCTCAGAATTATCCAATCAAATGTACGTGATCTCAAAGGAAACACAAATGCCTACGAGATCGACCAATAAATTAAATTGTCGTCCACTTCAATTCATCTTTTTGGTATGTGTAATGTTTTTTATCTTTTCTTAGTTGGACTTTTCGAATATATCTGTAATCTGTTACAGTAATTAGGTCCATTTAAATATAGTTTTTGAATAATCTCACATTTGCATTCTACTCCCTCCATCTTATTTTATCTGTCTTACTTTTTTTTAGTTGTCCCAAAAAAAAGACACATTTTCCATTTTAGAAAGAAATATGTGATTCAAACTATTTCACTCTATTATACTCAAATCTCAAACACAACTTTTATTTTTTCAATCACTTTATTAAAAATTGTGTCTAAACTAAATGAGACACATAAAATGAAACGAAAGTAGTATCTTCTTTCACGGATCCAAGAGATTGATGGTTAATGACTTATCGTTTCAACTTTTGTATTTATATTTATAAAACATTAACTAAATAATCTCCTAATTCTCAAAACAATTCATATATCACTTTTCCCTTTCCCCTATAACTCAAGTTATTTTTTTATTTTTTTATTACTCGCCACTTTTTGATTGTTTATTACTCCGTACATCTTACTCCGTATTTTTTAGTAGTTGTTCATATAAAATTCCCTTCCCGGGCCCCACTAGTATATTGGGAAAGTTTAAATTCCCAAAATAGTACTTACTCTTCCTATTCTACCCTTTCCTTTGTCCTTCCTAATAGGATTTTTTAAACAATCATTATAAAATATAAAAAAATCAAAATAAAAAAATAAAAATCGTAAAAAATAATTAAAAAATATACAGACCTCAACCACCACCTAAGCCACCTCCGGTCGCCGGAAAAAATGTCACCATGATGGCAATTTTGAAAAGAAAGCAAGAGAAAACTGGATATTTTCAAAGAATAAAAATGTCATCTTCATGACATTTTCAGTGAAATGTGACATTTTTTTACATAAGATGGCATTTTTTTTCGGCGATCGGAGCTGGTGGTGCTGGGAGGTAGAGGACGCGTTGGCAATGACCTACATATTTTTAAATATTTTTTAGGCATTTTTATTTTATTTTTTAGACTTTTTAAGGTTTTTTCAATAATTTATTTAATTTTTCTAGTTTTTTCATTTTTATTTTATTTTTTCACGTTTTCATTATTAATTTATAAATATTTTTATTATCTTTTAAATTTTTATTATACATAAAATTATGATTTTCTTTTTAATGAAATAAATCTATTGGAAATTATAGAAAGGGATCGAATGAGAAGAAGAAACATATATTAATCCTATTTTGGGAATAAAGAGATTGTACTCCTATTGTTGAATTTGGGGCTTATTTTAGTCGTATCAAGGGGTAATACTTGTAGTATATTTTCCTTTTTTCTTATTTTTCTTCCCGTACTTTTATTTCATTTCTTTTTGAGATATTACTCCAAATAGGACTAAAAAGTTTGAAAATTATAAAATAGAACTGTCATGTTTTTATTCTCAAAATAGGACTAATTACTGTCATGTTTTGGCAGTACCAAAGTTCAAACATGGCAGTATTTTCCAAACTTGACAGTAATTACTCATATTTTGGGAACAAAAAACATATCAGTCCTATTTTGGAATTATCAAACTATTTTAGTCCCATTTCGGGAACTTTCCCTTTCTTTTTTTTATTATCTCTTCAAATTAATTGCCTTTTTGTAACGTGTTTTTTGACACTCTACTTTTTTGAGTTTTTTCTCATTTAACTTCCATTTATTTGCTTCTTCTTCATCCTACCTTAGTTCCTCCCATTAATATTTGCAACTAGTGGCCCGGTAGGCAAGATCGGGACTTATTGATGAGCACGTTAAGAAACAAAAGATTAAGTTATGGGACCAAGGTGGAAAGCAATAGTTAACGTTTGCAATTGCTTCTACTTAAAAAAATGATTTTTTAAAGTGATTTTAGATAAAGTATTTAATAGTAAAGTTAGTGTTTGAGAAAAAAGTGATTCTTAAATAGTAAAAACTGGTAGTATTTGGTAAAATAAGTGTTTTTTGTGCAATAGAAAAAGTGACAAGCACTTTAAAGTACTCTTTCACCTGCTTCCACCTTTTAGCTTTTAAGTGGTTAATTTAAGTAGAAGCTCTCATTTGATAACACTTTTTTCAGCTTTTTTTAAGCCAGAAGCTGAAAAACGTTTTTATTAAATAACTGCAAACACTCCTATAGATTGATTATGTGATCTCTGCCTGAATGGACGGGTTTCACTTTCCGAGTGCATTCAAGAATAAAAATAGATTATTTTTCCTCTCTTTTTTCCTGCAATATCCCCGTTATAGCATACAATTTTTCTCTAATGTCTTAACTTGTTTAGGATGCTTTTACTTGACCGTAATTTGTTGATCTAGTCTGGTCTGATTTGTTTAAGTCTGATATGATATGATCTGTTTAAGTCTAGTTTGGTCTGATCTGAACTGGTCTGGTGTATTTCATAACTACGGAAGTCAAGTCTGGTCTTATCTGATCTGTTTAAGTCAGGTCCGATCTGATATGTTTCAGTTTGATCTGATCTGATCTGTTTAAATCTTGTCTGGTCTGGTGTGGAACTGAAAACAGTCCAAGTAAAAACATCCTTAATTGGTAGATTATATGCTAATACTAGTACGTAATAATGCTTTGTAACCTAGTAAAATTGTATCACATAAAAACGTTTTCTTATAGAGAATTTGACTTTATTTGTACATCACAATTTGGTTGAAATTAGATTTTTCAAACATTGTCACAAAAAATGTATACATTTCATATATGTTCATAATTTTGGTAGAGATGAGTGCAAATGTATATTTTTTCAATGAAATGGAGTGGTCGTGTTCACTTATAAACGCTACAAAAAAACACGAAAAAACATTTTTGATAGGGATTCGCCACATTTGTAGAGATTTCACTAAAAATGTGTCAAAAACATTTTTGTTCGAGCTATTTGACACGAAATCATCGATTAATCTGTATCAAATTCGTGTCAATTTCATATATTTTTTTTGTAGTGAAAAATGATATAAATGATCTAATTGTATTTAAAATGTGAGGTGTGTAATCATTTTCAGTTTTTCTTTCAAAAAAAAATCATTTGTAATGTTCCACATATATAATACTTTCTCTTTTCTTTAGTGGGGTAAATTGCACCAAATCCCCTCATGTAATAAAAAACATGCAAATTATCTCCTTGTGTTATTGAAAAAGCATGAAACCCCCTTCACTTTTGATTAATCATGCTCACATTCCCCTTATGTAGATAAGTATTTAACCATTTTTTCTACTTTTGAATTTCCATTTATACCCCTTTTAATTCCGACACAACGACACTACACCACCGGCTACACCATGGATTAAAACCCATCCAACCATTCAACCATCCAAAAAGCCATCGTCAACAACATTAAGAATAAAGGCTACGCAATCTATTTTGGTAATTGAACTCTCTTTTTTGTATGGATTTGTGTTTATATTTTTTTGGAATATATTAAACTTGCGTAGAACACTGTTTTTATATTGATTTTATGAGTTCCCAAGCATGTAGTTTTTTATTTTGTAATGTTAGTATTGATATTTTCCGTTGTTTAGTCCTTATATTTAGTCTTTTGTGTTGCTTGTACTATTTTTCTTGTCATTGTTCATGCACCAAAAAATGGTTGCTTGTTAAATTAAGAGTCCGTTTGGTAACACGAAAATTGGCTGATTCGGCTTATATTCTGTTGAAATTTATGAAATTCTGATTGAAATGGCCACATTGGCTGATTCTGCTGATTTAAGAAAATATCATTTTTAAAATATTCTTTATTAATAAAATAAAGAAAAAATTACTCCAAATGTAAAAATAGCTAAAAATGATCATCTACAATAACTTCACCCAATATAGCCTGAAAAGTAACTTTAACCTTACTTTTTCTTATTACATAGTATTACACAATTCCGCGTGCGAAAACAAAAATTACGTGTTTGGTAAAAAAGTTGACTGATAAGCCTGATAAGATGAAAAACAGTGTTACCAAATGGCCCTAAATGAACTTGACACGGAACATGCATTATATTTAGTTTTGGATTTGCATCCTTGGTTTCTTGCCGCTCTTTCATACTACGTACTCCGTATATTACAATGGATGAAAAAAATGAGAGCTGTCTATTTCATGTAAAAGGGTAATTTTGACATTTACTTAGCTCAAGAAGCTGAAATTAGATTAAAAAATCGCACCAAAAAGAAACTGTGATACACGTAGATTAAACTCACCTCTTTAAGGGATTTTGTGCATGATTTTACAAAACATAAATGAGTTTGGTGTATTTTTGAAAACATATGGGGATAATGTGCATGATTTATATAACATGGAGGTGTTTGGTGCATTTTACCCTTCTTCAGTACTTGTCTCTTATTTCATTTTGGGTAGTTTTTACATAATTGTTCTTCCGTTTTTAGATAATTTTCTCAATAAATATATCATATACTCTTATTTTTTCCCGTATTTTTTCATTTAAACACAAATCACTACACTTTTTAAATTACCCTTATTATGTCAAAACGGAGACAATTAAAAAAGTATTGAAGAACGGAGGCAGAACATACTATTTATACCTATAGACTATAGTAATGCACGGACGAGCCAAAGGAGTCGACCATGTGTTAGCACTCATTTGGCCCCACGTACATACCCTACGAAATTTTGAGCATCTAGAGCATTTCAATAACTTCAGTATACTTCATACCTTAAAACTTTGTCAATTTTCCTTTTTGGTTGTTCTATTAATTTTGTGACTTTTCCTTTCAAGTAATTAAAGACTTTCTGATTCCAACTAATTATCTCTTCTCTACACAAAGCTCAACCACACAGTTTTTACTTTATTAATCCATGTATCAGTCAAACTTGACGAAGTTTTAAGGGACAGAGGGAGTATATTGTATGACACATGCACCTTATAAGTCATTTTCAGTAAAACAAAAAGTATGCCCCATTTATTTTGCTGATGAAATTAATTTTTCATTTTTAAAATTAATATTCATTTTTATTGTTATAATCTGAACCGTAAAATTCACTGTTCAAATTTTCATCTCTTATTGTTAATTTTAATTTTACTTTTTTTATTTAGATTTTTGGTATTGTCATATGTAAATTTACTTAATTGTACAATCTTTTACAATATATAGTTAACTTTATATTTGTTTATAGTATGAGGCTTCAAATTAACATTGAAAATAAGCCCACTCAAAATTATTCCAAAAAATGAAATAGAAATTCAAATTTGAATAAGCTCAGAATCCTTTCATAAAAATTGAGTAACTCACAAAGGGAGAATAAAAACACTGATAAGAGCATTTGTAAACCACACAAATACACTAGCTCGTTAGGTAATACACTAATACGGAGTACTCCGTAATTAAATTGCTTGAATCGGACAATTTTACAGAAATTGTTGAAACTCTCACTGAAAATCTGAAATATTTAAATTTTTATTATTCAAACGAAGAACATATTATACGAAAATTAGATAAAATTATCATATTGAGCAAAATCAACTAATTGGATCAAAACGTAACTCTAGTGTCACTTACTTTGTTATTACAAAAATTAACGCTTGAATTTATAATTTTATGCGCCTTTTGGAGCCTATATTTTTAGTTTATAAACAAATTTTTTATCAAACACTAAAAAAATTATTTTGCGCAATTAATTACTACATACAGAGTATATAATAGGGAAAAGTACGGAAAAGGTACTTGTGGTTGGGCCCGTTTTTAGATAGGGTCATGTTTTTCAGTCTTTATCAAAGTAGTTCATGTGTTTGAATTCCGTTATCACAAGAGGATCAAACCGTTAAAAACGTCTGAAAAAGACCGCTAAAAATAACTCCGATTTTCAAAAATGTCCGAAAAATTAAAAGAAAAATACCGGAAGGTGCGCCTCAATAAGACGACCGCTAGACCATCTTTCTTTTTTGTTTTCAGCCACCCTTGTCACCGGAAAGTCCACCGTAAAAGTGATATTAACGAAATCATTTTTAAAAAATAATTCAAACAGATTTGAAAAATCCAAAGACAAATGTGATTTAGAGGTTATCTTGACGAAGCACACCTTTTGGTATTTTTCTTTTAATTTTTCGGGCACTTTTGTAAATCGGAGTTACTTTTAACGGTCTTTTACAGACGTTTTTAATGGTGTGATCCTCTTGTGATAACGGAATTTAAGCACATGAACCACTTTGATAAAGAACGAAACACATGACCCTATCTCAAAACGGGCTCAACCACAAGTACCTTTTCCGTACTTTTCCCTATATAATACTCCCCCCGTCCCAAAATCGTTGGCCAATGTTGACTTGCACGTGGATTAATAAAGTAAAAACTGTGTGGTTGAAATTTGTGCAGAGGAGAGAGAATTAACTTTAGCCACATATTCCTTACTTTAAATGGAAATGACCAACCTTTTTGGGACGACCAGAAAAGGAAATTTGGCCAACCATTTTGGGACGGAGCGAGTATTCTCTTCGTCCTGTTGGTCTTTGCCAATTTTTCTTTTTCGTTTGTCCCATAAGGCCATAAGTCGAAAAACAGAGTCACCAAACAACTCTAAAAATTCTCTACAAAGTTATTTGTGGACAGACAACTTGTTTACTGGGGACAGACGAGTGTACAAAAAATGTAGGTACCAGACATTTTTCTTTGATAATTGGAACGAGAGACTCAAAACGTAGGTAACAGACATTTTTTTTTAGCAGATTGGTGGGGAGAATATGATCTTTTCCATCTACTATTTTCATTCATTTGATTCTCTCTTTGTTCAGTTTTGTCCTAGAAAAACGTGAGTTTACTATATATATGTGTATATACTAATGTTGTAAGTTTTAGTTTGAATAACGTTCTCCTACTGTTTTAGGAATATAATTGTGATCAAAGAGGACTTGATTGACTTGCAAGAGTTGCCTCCTGATGCTTGAAATGATGCTTGAAATGCAGAGGTAGCTAGATGCCTTAAAGGGCATGGTCTTTATAGGCTGCATAAATTACATTCTAAATAGGTATTTTATGAAAAACATTATTTTTAAGGTTGATGGCTTCACACAAATTGGCTACTGTTGGAGGTTTCTTTGAATTATACTTGGCATTTACAAAACATTAAAGCCAATGAATGCAGCTGGACAACGAAATATATGATAGTTGTTTTTTAATTGAGTTTCTGCTTTCAGGTTTAAGCTGTAATACTGTGATTTCATGTATTTTAATTTCTGAATGTTAATTTGTTAGAAATGCTTTACAGATCTCAGGGATTGAATCTGCTCGGAAGAGAGAGATCTTATTGAGTTCACAAGTTCAAGAGATGAGTATTTTGAATATTTGCAGGTGCAATTCTTGTATCTGATTTGTATATTTAAAATCTACAAGATGTTATACATTGTTTTTTAGCCAAAGCATTATCAAAGTGATCAACTCGTTTTTGTTTTGTTTGAATTTAAGGTTGAAAAAATGAAAGAGTTGCAAGGGCGAATATGACTACCGAGGAAGCAGCCTCTTTTGATATAGCGGGCGGAATGGTTATTTGATATAACCTTTTACCAAAAAGTTCACTATTCATAAATTTCATTATTTGATAACATAATTTGGTTGCAGAGGGATTTTTTGTTATCTTTGTATAGTAAAAAACATTCTTTCATATTTTCACAATCTGATATTCTTTTTTTGTACAGCAGCAATTAATAACCCACTTGCGGCGTACATTTAACCACAGGGGAGAACACGTAAATAAGAAACTTGAATTGTCTCGTGGGCTATGTAAATGTATTTTACTATTTTTTTTTGTTTTTGAAAAATACATATAACGTCAGTTTATTTAAGAAACTGACGTTATATGTATTTTTTTTATTTTTAAATAAAGCTTTTTACGTCTGTTTTTCAGAAAAACTGACGTGGTAGGTCTTAGTTATTAATCGATGACTTGTTATGTCGGTTTTACAAAAGAACCGACGTGAGAACTTAACTATTAAGACGGTTACTAAACCGACGTAATACCATACTACCTATAACGTCGCGACTTTCCTCGTCAGTTTAAAAACTGACGTGAAAGGGTATAAATAACCGACGTGAAAACCCTCTTTTATAGTAGTGACGAGTGCAATTTTGTACACCCCACTAAGGAGGGTGAACATAACCTCCTCTATATCTATGGTTGTCATGTCATTGTAAAGTAATGTCTTGTCACATGAGCATGCAAATAGGGGTGGGGTGAACATCACCCTCTCAAAAGAGGGTGAACAAAATTGTTCTCCCTGTGGACGGGCGGCTATCGATTTCTTTATCTTTTACGGAGTAAAAGCAAAAACCTGAGTTGATTGTTGAAAGCATTATTAGAAAGTACACGCAGGCGATAAATTGACAGCTCACCTTTGTTACATCAAGGGACCTGCAGCTGCTCTTTATACCAGTTTTCACATTCACAGACTCACACTATCACTAATATTCAACCCAAAAATGGAGTCCTCTATATCAGGCATTAGTAATGCCGCATTACCGATATGATTGTAAATAATACTCCCTCCGTCCCATAATTATCTTCATTCTTTCTTTTTTGGTTCGTCCCAAATTTATCTCCTCTTTCCCTTTTTAGCAAAGGATTTGTGGTTCACAACCATTCTTACGCATTTCTCTCTCCTCTGCACGACTCTCCACCACACATTTCCCACTTTCTTAATCTCCGTGCCCAGTCAAAACCGAAGTTAATTCTGGGACGGAGGGAGTACTACATCGGTCCACCTATGTTTGGGACAAAAGATGTGGTGTGATTTTTAAGAAAAACTAGAATTGTGTGGTTGATATTAGATTGATAAAGTGTAAATAAAGTAAGAATAAATTCTAACCACTCAAATATTACCAAATATGGTATAGGACAAAGTTAATGTGACGGACGAAAAAGGTGAAACAGGACAAAGTTAGGGGGACAGAGGGAGTGTCTTGAGTGTATTAGTTCAGACTCGGTGTGCACAAAGAGTTTTATTTTGAGTTAATTATCAAAATAAGACTAAAAGTCATTCACTTTGCACAAATAGGACCAAAAAATAAACTATGTTTCCATAGGACTAATTATGTGTGTCTTGGACAAATATACCCTTATACATATTGGAATGTTTTAATTCATAATAAAATAATAAAAAATAATAAAAATTTGTAAAATATACCAAAAAATTTATTAAAATATTTTGAATAATAATAAATTAAAAATATATAAAAAAAAAATTAAAAAAAAAAAAAATCAATTTTTTTGTCACTGCTACCTCTGCCGCCCAGCACCACCACCTCCAGTGATTTGGAGAAAAATGCCAAATTTATTATGAATTCCATATTTTTGGCATAATTCAGAATGATTTAAGATGACAGAATATAAATGTTGGCATTGTCAAAGAGAAATATGTCATGTTTTTGGCATTTTCCGAAAACATGGATGTTTGTAGGAAATATGACATTTTTTAACAGTCGGAGGTGGTGGTGCAAGGAGACGGTACCACCACCTCCTGTCACCGGGGTAAAAAAATGCCAAAAAAATTATTAATGCCATATTTTTGACAAAAGTCAAAAGGATTCAAGTTTGCAGAATGAAAATGTTGGCATTCTCATAGAAAAATATGCCATTTTTGTGGAATTTGAAAAAAAGTGGCATTTTTTACACCGATCGGAGGTGGTGGTTCAGGGAGGTAGTACAGGCGGTGGGAAAGGTATCCATAGTTTTTTAATTTTTTTAATGGAGTTTTACTATTTTTTATTAATTTTCAAAAAAAATATAAATTTTTTTCTTATTTTTTATTTTATAAAAAATTTTATTAAATTTTTTTTTATTTTTCTACGAAATATTGAAATTTTTTCGGATTTATTATGAATTAAACATTTAATTATGACTTTTAGCTATCTTTTACTAATATTTAAAGCATGGGTAAGAATGGAAGGAAGAAATGAGTATGTTTCCAATAGGACCACTATGGTCTTATTTGGAATAAAAACATAGCAAGTCTTATTTTGAGTTTTTGCCATAGTTTTAGTCCTATTTGAAGTAATTTTTATTTTATTTTTGAAGTTGCAAAAATTGTCGATTGTAAGAGATTGAGGTAGTGTTTAAGATTACTTCTATTAAAAGTAATTTTTGAGTCAAGTAACTTGTGGTCTGATGACATCATTGTGACACTCCTAAGGAGTTCACGGGTTCAAAGAATTGTCCCCAAAGAAGTGATTTTTGAAGTAATATTAGAGCTGTTTGGTGACTCTGTTTTTCGACTTATCAGGTTTATGAGCTGACTTTTTAACCAAATACACAATTTTTTTATTCCATGCGCTGAATTGTGTAATAATAAGAAAAAGTAAGGTTGAAGTTGCTTTTGTAGCTGCATTGACTGAAGTTACTGTAGATGTTCATTTTAGCTATTTTCATATGATTTTTTCATTGTTTTATTAATCAAATATATTTTAAATATAACTTTTTCACAAATCAGCAGAATGAGTCACTACAATAATTTCAACCAGAACTTCATAAATTTCAGCAGAATCAATCAATTCAGTCGATTTCAGTGTTATTAGACGGGCTCTTAGAGAAAGTGCTTAATAGTATAGGTTGATAGTGTTTGAGAAAAAAAAATTAGAAAACAAAATTTGGTAAAGTTTAGTAAAATAAATGTTTTTTGTGTAATAAAGAAAGTGAGAAACAATTTAAAGCACTCTTCACTTAATTCTAGCTTTTAACTTTTATGGGCTTAATTTTAGCTGAATTTGTCAATTAAAAGCACTCATTTCAACTTTTTAAACCAAAAATGAAAAACACTTTTTAAAATTTTGCAAACACGTACTCCCTGAATTTAAATCTTCAATCTAACTATCCCACTCAATCACCGTTGAACTATGTGTGCAGGTTCGTATCAGTAATATAATATTCTATTCCAGCCGGTGCCTTTTGTGTCTAATTAATACTCTCTCTCTCCCACTAAGATTGTCCCAGACATTATTCACTTGGTCAACACAAACCACTCTTAATCTCTTACTTTATATATCAAATTTTTATCAAATTTTGTGTTGGTTTTTGCGACTTTGTAAAACTTTTAATGTTGTTTCTGAATATGAAATTTTTATTTTTAAAAATAATTTGAGTGCAGACAGAGAACAATTTGTTTTATAGTCGGTCAAACATCGTAAACCGAATTATCTCAAACATAGTAGGACAGAGGTCGTAATACACAAAAACGCAAGTAAATATGAATTTGAATGTATGAATAAACGCAACTAAATATAACTTATAAATGTTATAATGATGTGAACGTTTCTAATAACATATCATTTGTTTTATTCATATCCTTTAGAATAAGTTATCATTTATTGTCACGTATTTTTGTTAAGACCGGATGTGAACATTTCTAACTTGTAAGTTGTAATATAACTTTATTATAAATAAATTATATTATTACTTGTATACTTTAATTATTAATGAAATATGAATTGTATTTAAACAAAACAAGGATAGAATGAGAAAGCTAGTCCTATTTAGGTAATTTTTAAGTTATGATCCTATTTTGACAATTAAAGTTTCATTTAGTCCTATTTGGAGAATTCTCCCACGAATTTTTCTAAGTTACTTAGGTTATACTCTTTGTTCTCTTAAGATATTTAGAGCATCTTCAATGCTACAATGTGCATGGTGTACATGTGACATGAGAGAGAAAGATACACAAATATTAGTAAACAGAATACATCTCTCCTTAATTGAATGGTTCTATATGTTTTTGTTAAGTTTTTGTCCACAATGTCATGAAGAATGTTTAGATTTAAACATTGTGATTGACATTACCAAAATTATAGAAAACCGTGAAAAAAAAAAGACAGAGAAATGACAATGATTTATGTTATATATCTATCTATCACATGCCACATTTGCACAGTGGACGTATTAGCATTGTACATACTCTTATAGTTAGAGGTCAAACTGTCTGAGACGCGCGTCCACCAAACATAGCCTAATGTCGGTATTAGCATTGTAAATACTCTTATAGTTAAGGCTATGTTTGGCACAAGGAGCTGGAACTGAGGGCTACTGTCTGAATTAGGGGCTATTGTCTGAATCAGAGACTAATGTCTGGAGCTGAATTTCGAAGTGCTGAACCTGAAATGTTAGCTGAATGGAGCAGAACCATTTGACAAAAAGTGATGAAAATTGCTGGAATAATTTGAAATAACATTAAAGAACATATAATTTATTAATTAAACAAAGTAATTACTCGTATTATAATGATTTTTAAGTCTGGGAAATATTTGAGCTAATACTCCTGGTCATACTCATGGTTTCTCCTAAATTTTGAGACCTCACTTCTTCTAAGAAATTGAATTAATTAGTAGCTCTTGAATTGATAAATTAGTAGCTCTTGAATTGATAAATTAGTAGCTTCCTTCTAGAGATGACAATTTCGGCCGACCCGTTGGATACCCGCACCGAACCGATTTGGTCAAATTGGGGAAAACCGATTTGACTGGGGGAATAGGTATGGGGCGGAGAATACCCGAATTTTTTAAATGGTTAATGGTGCGGTTATGGTTCTATACTAATCCGCCCCGTTCACTAATGGTGCGGGTACCCACACCGTTACCCGATTCGTAACATTATTAATGAATTATAACTTTATATATAAGAATAATAAGTATATATGCTAAATTGTGTATACTAAATAGTATATATCATATAAATAATGCTAAAAAGTATACTACTTTTTAGGGCCTAAAACTAAATATAGGCTTAAACCTATTTTTGGAATTTGAATTCTGGGATGATTACTACCTTTTTACTATGTTACAAGAGATATTAGGTGCATGTCATACTAATGGATTTAGGCCAGTCTGCTTGATTGCTTAAATATATACTTTTGTATGTTTTAGGGTGCTTTGAATATATAAATAACAAGTAGGATTAGAAATTGGTTAAAAAATGGTTATTTGACATCATTTGGGGAAACGGTCACCCGTGGATAAACCGATTCCCCGTTGGGGCGGGTACGGTTCAAATACAAATTACTTGAACGGGTAATGGGGCGGTTATGGGGGCAAACATTTATCTAACAGGGCGGTTTCGATTTTATGTGTACCCGTCCCCGATCCGCCCCGTTGCCATCACTACTTCATTCTCCTAAAATTTCTCTTAGGGGTGTATTAAATATGGATTGTGGTGGACTTTTTTTTAGTCCATAGACTTTTAAAAAAGTCAATGAACTTTTAAATCCATATACTTTTTTATGAATGACTTCTATGGACTCTTAAATCAATGGATAAGTTTATTAACTTTCAAAAAGTTCATACACTTTTAAAAGTGGAGGTGGACCGTCATAGCTGGTCGTCGAAATTTTCACCTAGATGGCCGCTACCAAACTGCATGTCCGCCTCTGTCACTGAGGTTCCCCGTTGTTGTCATCGGACTGATCCGCCACCAACAAAATGAATTTGGTTATGCAAGGAAACTAAGAACAATTAATCATATTAATTAATTAATTAATTAATTAATTAATTAATAAATTAATTAAATTAGGTGTGAATATGTAATATTTAGTCCCATTTAAGGAAAATCAAACATATGATCCCACTTTAAGAAAAATGTTATATTTCAGTCCTACCGTGAGTAATTTCCTCTGTATAATACGGAGTATGATAAGAAACAAACAAATAAATAAATAAAAAAATGAATAAATGAATGAATGAATGAATGAATGAATGAATAAATTAATAAATAAATGAAACAAATGTAATTCATATAGCAACATAGAGTTCTACAAGAATCAATGAAGCATAAGAATCCACATTTATTTTTACAAAAAAAAAACAAACTTTCAAGAATACTCAAGAGTTTTGGCCATTTTATTAATGAGTAAGAACATTAATCGTTACACATATGGTACAAGCATAGATGCAATCGAGCTTTTCTTCTGAATAATTGTTTTCTTTTCATTTCTATTTTGTAAAATTTTGCACACTTATTTACGGTTATATATTTATTAATTTGAAATTACGTGCTTATGTGCAGTGTTAGTGATATAACGATGAAAGAAAGTAATAGTTAAAATATTTATCTTCTTAATAATTAATTGATGACATACCAGAATTGCACCGACTCGATGTAATACTATCGATTTTTATACCGGGTTTTCTAAAAGCTTCTAGAATCGAATCGATATGGGATTAACAAATCGAGGGGGGTGGGGCAAGCTGAAGAAGAAGAAGCTGAAAGAGGATGAGGAGGAGGAGCAAAAGAAGCAAAAGAAGGGGTGGCTTGGCTAAAGAAGAGAAGAGTTAGGGGGAGGGATGAGGTGGGACGGGATGAAGAACCGATATAAGAAAAGTTCACGTAAATCTTTAGTGATGAGAAGAGAGAATTCCAGATAATTGTTGTACTAAAAATGAGTTAAAAGTCCACAAGAATCCATAATTTTAGAAGTTAAGAATGAATGCTGCTAGACTTTTATAGACTTTTTAAAGTCTATCTTGGATACACCTAAACTTTTGTAGACTTTTTTTTTGGTAATAAACTAGCATTCTCATTAAAAGAGTAAATCGTTCAACAGCTGGTTTACAACACGATTAGGAATAGAGTCCTGGTTAAACCTAAGACCTGACTGAAAAACGCTTGCCCTTGCAAGAGCATGAGCTGCACGATTAGCAGATCTACCACAAAAGGAAAGAGAAAAAAGAGGATTCTCTTCTAAAAGAAGCCTAATATCATCAATCCATAAATCAAGGTAGGATAAACCGCCCTGATGACGGACTGCCTGAACAACCGTCAGAGCATCCGTCTCAAAATCCACCTGATTCCATCCTGCCCGTTTAGCCCAAACAATGGCCTCCCTTTGCCCTGCCGCCTCCGTTTCTTCCGGTGACCAATCAATAACCTTGGAACTGCTAATAGCTCCTAGAAGCTGCCCTTGATCATCCCGAGCAATGCATCCCCACGCGCGTATCCCATCTTTCTCGTTCACTGCCGCATCGACGTTCACTTTAATTCTGCCACTACTCGGACACTGCCAACCCTCCTGTGAAGCAGCCTGCGGTCTTGTGCCACAGCTGGAAGCTTGCGCCTCTCTCCAACTTTGGATCGTTGCACTTGCAATGTTGAGAACTGATGAGTCTGGCAGCAGCATCTCCTTCCACACTAGCTCATTCCGCCTCTTCCACAAGCTCCATAAGATCATGATAAATTTGCACCATGTCTCTTCATTCTTGCCTTCCAAACACGCTCTAACCCAGTCCTCTAAAACAGTTGCAGAAGAGCAAAACTCAGCCCCTGCAACCTGCCAAACTCCTCGGGCTGTTCGACAAGAGTACAGAGCATGGATTGTCGTTTCTGCTTCCTCCTCACAGAGCTTACACTCTACTGGCAGCTCTACTCCGCGTCTCCGTAAACTCACTGCTACCGGAAGTCCTCCCACCATAACCTGCCAGAAGAAGTATTTGATTTTTGGTGGGATTTTTAACTCCCAAACCTTGGTCCATCCTAGCCAAACATTTATATTTGTCATCCCCGACAATAATGTGTAGCAGCTCTTTACTGAAAAAGCTCCATTCTTTTCCCCACTCCAATAAAAGGAATCAGGTTTCGTACTCATGCTAATGGGAATTCGAAGGATCTTTTTACAATCCTCCTGTGAAAACAGAGATTTTATGCGTTCAACATTCCAATTCTTGCCATCCTCCGTTCTTAGCGCAACAACGTTCATGTCACGGATACCTGGAGGTTTGCTTGATGTTATACGGCCCGATCCTGGACCCGGCAACCAAGCGTCAGCCCACACTTGAACAGCAACACCATTACCGACCCTTCTCCTGATATTGGCCGCCACCACTGACTGGGCTTCCAGAATGCTTCGCCAAATGAAAGAAGGATTACTTCCTATCTTAGCCTCCAAAAAAGAAGTGTGAGGGAAGTACCGGGCTTTAAAAATTCTGCTCACTAAACTGCCATGCTCCGTTGTTAGCCTCCAAGCTTGCTTAGCAAGCATGGCAATATTAAAATCACGAACTCGACGAAAGCCTAATCCACCTTCTGCTTTTGGTCGACACAGGCACATAGCCCTCCCCATGATTTCCATCGAATTCCTTTGCTATCCCTTTTTGAACCATTCCACCAAAAACCATTCATTATTACTTCAATCTCTTCACACAACTCTTTCGGTAATAAGAACACATTCATAGCATAATATAAGGGGGTCTTAGGTCTTGACACATTTGTTTAAATCACAATGACGGTGTTTGGTTAGTGGCCTATCAACCATTTTTTAGCTGTTTTGACTAGTTTTTAGCCTTCTGACCAGATGAATCTGCTAATTAAGTGTTAGGTTAAACAACTTTTCTATTCGGCTTCTTGCCCCAAACAACCAACTTTTGAAACGCCACTAATCTCAGCATTTGGGCATGAC
This sequence comes from Cuscuta epithymum, assembly GCA_945859915.1. Lineage (NCBI taxonomy): Eukaryota > Viridiplantae > Streptophyta > Magnoliopsida > Solanales > Convolvulaceae > Cuscuta > Cuscuta epithymum. The sequence continues at coordinate 230,487 of CAMAPF010000194.1, forward strand.
TTTTCTCTTAATATTATAAATATTCCTAGGCTACCCCACTATTTTTGCACTCTCTTTCGATAAATTGCCTTGCTGAAGAGAAAAAATGTTTTTGCTAGCTTAAAACAGAGTTTAAACTATCAAGATCACACTTGTTGGCAATTTCACTAGTGGGCCCTTCCATAACATTGATATTCCACACATATATTTCTGGAGTTCACAAATTGACTTTTGTTCAATATTCTGCAGATAACATTAATATCCTGCACATAAACACTACATACTACATAGTACGTACTGTCATACCAAATATCAAGAAAATATGAAAAAAAAATTACCTGACCAAAATTAGACTTAATACTTTGACAAGATAATTATTACTTATGTTAATAAGTTGTATTAAAATAGTTAAACTAGTGGTACTGACTAAAAAAATTGATGTCCATTAAAGTTATTTAACAAGTTATCAGCTAATTGTAAACAGTCATTTAATCAAACATTATTTTGTAAACGGCTAATTCTATTAGCTAATCAAAACATCGAACTGAATTTGTTGACATCAATCAGCTAACATAATCAACCAACAACCAATTCCCAAACACCCCCAATGAGTATCAAGAAGCTTTCGCAAATTAAATCATTTACCCAAATTACATATATTCACCAAAATTAAGAACAATTTATAATTATACCATAAAGTCAAATATGAACATTAAATTATAAACACTACTCTGGGGCAGTGCCCAGGTGGCCAGGTGGGCAAAACACCAGTTATTTACATACATATACAACTAATCCAAGTATATACACACACACTATTGTGCATCCATGTTTTCTCTAATCTTGAGCCCATTTTGCAGGTAAGTTTGACTTAAATTGATGAACGAATTGGAATTTCTGGAATGTAAAAAAAAAAGATAAGAATATAAACCAAAGAAACGTTCGTAATCAATATTAATATTACTATGAGCGTAATCTTTTGATATAGAAAACTATTAACATATTAGACTTTCTTAGCACATACTGTAATATATTTTCCATAGTAGTCCCAACTCCAAAAGTCTTAAGTAGACCTATTCCGGTTTCCACTTTAACCAGAAGCAGGGGTTTTTAACTGAACCAAAATCAAAATCCAATAAAGGTCACGGTTTTATGACCTGTGGTTTATAGGGGTGGTTCTGTTTTTTACAAAGTTGGAACCAGGAACTGCTGATTCCAGTTCATTTTCGAACGGTTCCGGTTACAAACCAGAATTTAGGAGTTCAAAACAACATGCGCGGGTCTCCTGATCTCTACAAGTGCCTGCAGCTGCTCTGTGTCCCTCCTGCTTACTCCTTATGTGGTCATGTGGATATAAAGTGAGTAGAGGTCCTGGAGAAGAATGGACCAAAACTTTCAGACCGCTTCCTCCTTATGCTTCACCCATTAATTACTCCACTCTTTATGAGACCAAATTTAAAGTGATTGGCAACTTACTATATACGGAGTAATTCATAGGATAGGCCAAATATCCGGAATTCCGGAGGAAAATTACAGATGGAGCAAATATTTAGAAGGCAAAAAAAAAAAAAGCTACTGAACTGGACCAGAACCAAAACAAGAACCACTGGAACTGTACTAGAACCGCTACGTGTGGTTTTTGGTCAGGTTGGGGGATTTTCGAAACTGGAAACCAGCTATTCGGATCTGGTTCAAACCGCGGACAGACCTAGTCCTAAAGGTGCCTATACTCTCTTTGTGGTGCGTCAGCACTAAAATCATGCTATTTGTGACCTCATTACTTACTGACTACAATTAATGCTGTCGTGTTTCAGTCTAGGGAAAGGGGGAAAAGACAGATTATCTTTCATCCAACATTCCAAATATACAAACTTCCATGTGTTAAGTACTGTCAAGATGCAATATGAAGTGGAACCATTAATTGAGCGCAGTCATCCTTCCTTTGATACACCTGTGTCATCCTGTGACATGAATAAACAGCATACTTTGAATAAACAGATAAAAAGCAAAGCATAAGACGTACGCACTGCTGGCAAAAAAATGAAAGATAACTAACCACTGTTTTATCAACTTCATGTAGGAGTTCTTCAAGTTCTGCTCTTATCTCAGAGAAGGAGGGTCGCTTTTCAGGAACTGTTTCCCAACATCTATGTATCAAACCGAGCAGCTTTGGGTGTGTGTTATTTGGACATTCTGGTCTATGACCCTGCAATGCACAATAACATAGATATATGTTGGTCAGGACATTACATAAAAGTATTTTATTTCTTGTGAAGTAAAAGGGATTAACACATCCTAAAAGTTGTTACCACCAGACTTCACCCTATAATGACAAAATGTAGTACGGTGTAGTTGCGACGGATAAATGTGGATTTGTCATTGTGAAAGAGTTGATTTTTAGAGTCCAATGAACTAATAGATAGATAGATCACTTCTAGATACTGCAGTAATCATGGACACCACTCATAGGGAACCAAAAGGAGCATCCATGAGCCCTCCAAATTATAATAGAGAGGATAACGGGAAGGATAAGAAACTTTAGGAGAAAATAAAGGATACACTCAAACTCAATAGAGTTTATTTAGAAATTTGTTCCCACTCGTTCTTTTTTTTAATGTAAAGGCAAGACTAAGAAAAATATATGAACACAAAAACTATTTTAATAATATTCCTTTTACCTTTTACTCTTTCCAAGATAAAGCCAAACTTAGAAAACTAAATTCATTTCGCATTTTCTTTCCTTTCTATATAACATTTTCCATTATCCAAACATACCCTAAGAAAACAGCAAGACAGTGAATAATGGGGTCTCAAAGTTCTATTTAATGCAAGGACTCTTCTAGTTTCAAGATAGTAAGTGTACCCAGCAATGGACTTAATTTCATGCCCAATAATCGATTTACATTAATAACTCACTTGTGCTTAGAAGTCCAGATTGGCTATTTTAGTTACCTTTGTGACATTCAAGGCTGCTGATACAGGAAGCATTTTGCCATACGGTACCTGCAACTCAACAAAGAGCCAAAGACAATTAAACAGACTTTAGCTTTTTATATTTCTTTCTGCCCCCTCTATATAAAGATTAGTAATACCAACTCATAACCAAATGGGAGCATTGCAAACACCTGGGCTGTTAAAAGCTCCCAAAGGACAATTGCAAAGCTGAATACATCCGCACTCTGATCATATGGCTTATGTGTCATGACCTATACAGTATTTGAGACATTAAAAAAAAAATGAGCCGTTTTTTCTTATTAGCCAAAATTTCTTATTGGAAATTTAGTGCAATGTACCAAAGGACAAAAGGAAATTGAATCCCTGCACAAGGCAAAGATGGGACTCTTATGCCAGCTATATTCAGCAACTTCCGAAAACTATTTCAGTGCGATTATAACAACTAAGTAATTGCATCGAGGACAAGGATAAGCTAAGGCTTTGTTTGACAAAACAAGCTGATAAGCTGTAGGTTGGCTATGGACTGATTACTTAACCCTAGTAACCTCTAACTTATAGCTTGTAACTTATAGGCTTCAACTTATAACCGATAAGTTATAGGCTTTCATGCAGTGTTTGGTGAACATTAGCTATAAAATATCTTGAAATACAAAATGACATTAAGGAGTTAAGTTAAATATATTACTCCCTCCGTCCCAATTTGTAAGATACATTACGGTTTACGATGTTTGACTGACGATAAAGCAAATTGATCCCTGTCAACACTCAAATTATTTTTAGAAAATAAAATTTACATATTCAGAAACTACATTAAAACTGCTACAAAACCTGCAAAAAATAATTCAAATTTCATAAACTTTTGATATATAAAATAAAAGATTAAAAGTGATTTGTGTTGACCAAGTGAATAGTAAATGTATCATACAATTTGGGACTGAGGGAGTATAAAATAGGTTTATAACTGATAAAACTCATGTAACAAATTTGAAAAGCTAGCTGCTTAACTAACTTGAAACTCAAAATAAGTGTGCTAACCAAACATAATTTATTTGAAAAGTTCTCTTTGAAAAAATGACAAACTTATGAAGTAAGCATATGTGAAGGGTCAATGAAAACCATGAAAGAAATGAAACCAAATGAAAAGCATACATAAAGGGTCAATGTTAGTAAGAAATGTACACGAAGAATAGATATTATTCAGCAAATGAAACCTCTAACAACATACAATCTTACTATATACAAAATGTGTGTCATTTTCCCGCCTAAAACAATGGGGAATATAGGTTGAGAATGGGTCAACTGGCATGCTTAGAAATCTCTTGAAACAAGTCCAATCAAACTAATGCGATAAAGCTGCTTTGGTATATCTAGAGTAGGCAGGCTATCCATACGCAGCATACAAGAACCATAAGGTAACTAATGCCCCTTTCAATGTTGAATTACGGTGGGTAAAGTTCCTGCTAAATGAGGCACCATTAATTGACCAGATATGGGTATAAATATAGCACACCTTCTGGATTAACATTCAACACCTATACTAATGACTGAAACAAACAGCAGAAAATGGGTATCAGAAATTTAGTCAAGAAGTTGAATATATTAAAATCCTTAAGGTCTCTAAACGGGAGAGCTTTGAAAGTTTAATTGGGTAGCAGCTAACTTTATCATGGGTGAAACAAGAAAACTGCCTTACATGATGGATATGTAAGTTTTCAAAATTTTATATTAAACTTACATATTAAAGTTGTAGTTTGGTAATTGGTATAACATCTTCACGTCATCTAATTTGCATATGAAGAAGTCTACCTAAAACTAAAAAGTCACTAATATGATTCTCTTTATTCCTTTCAAATCATGTACTTACTTTGACATATTTTTAAGCCCTCGAACTTACATAAAAAGTGCAAATCACCCCTTATATAGGAGGCTCTGTCCGGCCGTCGCCATTTGGGGCAGTTCCCGGTGGAATTTTTTGATGAAATTTTTTGAGCATCTTATTCATTAAGTCTAGTTTGCTCATAGCAAATTTTAGCTAAAAATTCAACCTGGAAGGCAGTCAAATGGTTTTCTGAAATATACTGCGCTGTTTAACTGCGCAGTTATCTTCAAAAATTCATTTGACTGCCTTCCCGATTGAATTTTTAGCTGAAATTTGGTATGAGTAATCTAGACTTAATGAATAAGATGCTAAAAAAATTTCATCAAAAAATTCCACCGGGAACCGCCCCAAATGGCGACGGCCGGACAGAGACCTCCTATATAAGGGGTGATTTGCACTTTTTATGTAAGTTTGAGGGCTTATTTGATAGTTCTCCCTATTTTTATGCATCCCAAACAATATGACACGGTGATAGTGAAGGAATTAGGGGAATATAAGTGTAGTTAAATACTCCCGCTATGAAGCATGCTGCCAAAAGGGTAAAAAATTAAGAATAAAGTCTTCACTCCAAATCAGAGTCTATAAATTGCAAAAAGCTTACCCAATTAAGAGGGACTCTTTTCTAACATACATAAATTTTGCAAACTTTTTTTTTATTTGATACATAATCATATGTATTTTTTGTCAAAATGAACCACTGTATAGGTTGGTCTGCTGGTTATTGATAGCTTATGACCCAATCACTTAGCATAAGTCATTGAACATACGAATAAATACTCACTGTACAAAGTCATAAAGAAAGACTTTGTAAGGGTAAATGTATGGATCCAAAAGTGCCACTACTTATGCTTATAAGCTATAGCTGCAAACAGCCATTTATTTTTCTAGTATGTGTGCATTTACATAATCAAAACTTATCTAAAAAATAGGTTCTTACTCAAAGTGATAAATATATGTATTTATGTGTGTATAAGTTACCACTTTGAGTTAAAATTACAAGCAGTCAGGCGGTCATGTTCATATTATTTTTTATTTGTTTTATTAATAAAATATATTTTAAATATACATTTTCCATAATTCAGCAATTCAGCCAACTAAACCGCTCCAGTTAGAGTTTGCGTGCTAGAATTGATGTCTTTCCCAAATTGGATTCATCGTGTCCCAGTTTCTGAATAATTTGACTACAGGTGGATTCATCATTGTTGAAAGTATTTATTTTGGTGCTTCAACTTTAAATATTCTAAATAATATTTTTCTAGCTGTGCTACTTCTACATTTATAATCAACTCATGCACCACCTATTTTAATAGTTTTATTCATTTAAAAAGATTTTATTACAGCCATAATTGATTAATGTAATTATTTAAAAAATTATTCGGATAATCTTTGAATTATTTTTGGTCCGTGCATCGCACAGGTGAAAAATCTAGTAAAGGTAAATTCAATGCATACCTCAGGTGCCATCCATTTATATGTTCCAGTCTCAGCTGTCATAACACCCTCTTTATTAAGAAACCGAGCAAGGCCGAAATCTGCCACTTTCACAACCTTGTAACAGATCACGAAAGCTAATAAATACAAAATCGCTACACTCGAAGAAATTTTAGTTCCAACTTCCAAGGGTTACAAAAACATGTCCACATACATGACATAAAAAAAAAGTACAAGGTCAATGTTCCAGATTCCCAGTACAAGAGATACAAACAAGCATATGTGTTCACTTGTCAACTCAAGTTGGTCGGGGTAAATGCATAAATGGTACCTCAACTATTGGTAATGTTGCATTTTGGTACCTTAACTCTTAAATGAATCAAAATGGTACCATAACTATACACAAATCTTTCAAATTAAGATTTTATTCAAATTTTCGACCAAAATATTACACATGGCAGTCAGAATTCTATGCGTAAAGTCTATTTCAACTTATTTTTGTCCATATGATCACTGTAGGGTGACTCTACGCATGAAATTTTGATCGTTATGAATGACTTTTTTGTTAAAAATTTGAATAAAATCTCAATTTGAAACATTTATGTATAGTTAAGGTACCGTTTTGATTCATTTAAGAGTTAAGGTACCAAAATGCAACATTACCAATAGTTGAGGTACCATTTATGCATTTGATCCCAAGTTGGTCATTAAGAGTCCGTTTAGAACTCATTAAATGCTTGGAGGGAAATACGTAGAGAAATAGAGGAGCATTTGGAAGAAAATAAAACTCAGTAGGTGATCTTAAAAATTAGTTCAAATAGAACAAATCTGTATTAGATTTTGTTCAAACTCATTTTATTTTCGTATATTTGGCTATGTTGCAAGAACCAAACCGGATCGGGCAGGTCCGCCCGGCAACTAACCTTCTCCGGTTATCTACTGAGCCGCTAATATTGTAAAACCTGTTAAAACATGATAGCCCATTTTGACCCGGAACATACCGAACCCAGAAGCCGGGAAAATTGCAAGAAACCAAGCCAAATGAAATAGTGAAGCAACACTAGATTTCCACTGCACCACTTATGCTAATTGGAATTCAGTGTACACTAAAGGATTATATGTTGGTATTACTTTAATTCCCTAGTGAAGCAACACTAGATTTCCTAAATTCAATTAAACATAATCACTACATGTTAATTAATACATAATCAAATAGAATTATATGTATTGTTGGTATTACTTTAATTCCCAATTATGTATGCTACATTCCAAATATAAGTGAAAAAAAGTACCATGTCACAATTATTTAATTTGTTTTAGTAATCTTGCAACTTTATAGAGACAATCTTACTTTTCTTCTCAAGGGCATGTGCTTGAGTAAGAGAGGTATTGGGTTCAATCAAAATAAGCTTCATATGTTGAAACGAGACTTTATTTTGATAGTTTTTTAAGATAGAAAATAGTCAAAATACATACATTTTGTGCATCCATGAGCAAATTTAATGTCTTCAGATCTCTATGAATTATGTTATTTTGATGCAGGTACTCCATTCCTTCTGAGATATCAATTGCAAACCTCAACAGTTGTGAGAGCTTCAAAACAGTATGGCACTTACGCAAGTAGTCATACAAGCTGCCACCGGGCATATACTCTACACACAAAACCAGTCAGTGCATAAATAAGTGAATTAGTTTTAGTTTTGGTACCATGGGTATTAGGTCATTCCTATTTTTGGTCAACAACTTTCATTTTTCTACTTTTGGTGCTATGGCTAGAGGTTTTTTCACTTGTGGTCCCTTCCTGACATTTTTCCTGCTAAATTCGGTACAATTTCTGGTTGATTTTTGCCAGGTGACCGGAACAACCATAATGGAAAAAAAATCTATAGTGGTGAAACCAATAAGGGGAAAATAGAAAGTCGAGGACCAAAAGTAGGAATGACTTAATAACAATGCGACTAAAAGTCAAATTAATGCGACATATGTTCATCGTCTATTATTATTTTCAGTATAGACCAACAGATAAACATAAGAATAATAGGGAGAGTTTTGCAGAAAAAAATTGTATACAGAACATACAACCAAGAAGTTTACCTATAGAATTAGGTGAGAAAACTACATTCCACGCAAAACTCAAGAAGAAAAAAGGCATTCAAGTGAGCAAGACTTAATGAATATTTTAAGATGTTTGAGACGGTCAAGGCAATGGCAAGTGGCTGACGAAAAGAAATAAGGTTTCGATGAAAAAATCCAGCCAACAAAATTAACAAATAAAACATTATGCCTAATGGCTACTAACATAGCAAAGATCTGAAAAATCATACTTGGATAAGAATTTATAATTCCATACCCGTGACAATCCACAACTGAGGAGATTTGAAGCAGGAACCAATGAATCTGACAACATTTTTATGTTGTAACTGCCTGCATATATTGCAATGAGAAATGACAGACGATTATCTAGCCAGAAAGGGATAAAGAAGTAGTGTTGGAGACTTTCAAGTCCTTAAAAAGTAATAACATCTCCCAGAAATAAATTTTAGTTTTTTATGGTTTAGTACTCTGTATGAACTATGAAGGGATACCAGAAGCTCACTTACTCACAGAACCTTGAAATTATTTACCTTAAAATATTAGCTTCTTGTGCAAATTGATTTACCAGTTCCTGATTTAAATCCTTAGATATAGGAACCTTCACTGCAACTTCAACACCATGATATATGCCATGATACCTTTCCATATCAAACCACAAAAATCAGGAGAAAGGTAATGCCATACATGGGTATGACAAAAGTAAAAGTAAACTTAAGACGCAATAGGGATACAATTAATCACTCACAAAACACAACCGGATCCACTTGTTATCCGTTCCACTATCTCCAGCGAACTTCTGTCAATTACCCAATCTCCACATTCTTCTTTAATGCAAATAGCTTTCTCTATATAAGATTGATCACATGCAGATACAGAAAACCACTCCTACACCATCGAAATAGGAAAATAGTACCCCAATCTTCAGTAAACTTCTATTAATTTCTCAATCTCCACATCTTTCTCTAAGAAAAATAGTTTTCTGCATATACATTTGATCACATGAATATGCAGCCACAATCACTGCATTATCAATCCTACATACCTATGTATGTGTGTATCTATTAAGCAGTTATGTGTGCATATATACACACACGGTTGGAATCATTTGAGAATAAGTCTCCACGTGAGAAAGAAGATCTAATGTGGATCGTCTAGAGATCTAGTGGCTGAAAAAATGAGGTGTCATCTTTGCAATTAAGTGGGCAATGCAGGCTTTTAATGGAAAAGTATAGTATTATAAAAGTGAAAATTTTACTAGGAAATTTTGCAAGTGAAATACATAAAAGTGCAATCTCATATGGAACTTGTTAAGTTATTAACAATTACCAAGGGATCCCAACCCTATGACATGAACAGTAACTAGTAAATATCTAAAGCTCAAAGAAAGTGTCTAAGAGAAAATATATTTCATAAAATGATGATCAAACCCAATTTAGATTAAAAATGATCAATAATTTCGCACATGAGATGCATATTAAGCTAAAAATTGGCAGCTTCATCACGATATACAGGTTGAAACTGGTTCTAATACGTGGCTCGCTTTCTTAATACCGGAATACTTTCCTAATAAGTGTACTTTCTGCTGATTTTCAAAATTCTTTTTTTTTTTCATTTTACTTTTTAAATGATAATTGCCAAAAATAACCATCGTGGCAATTTTTACTAGCTTTTCATCATTTTCGTTCTTTCTTCTTTCTTTGCACACAATTACACAATATTGGAGTGGATCGGGAAGGTATGATCTTTTTTAGGTAAAAATATTGTGAGTGGACTGGGAAGGTGTGACCTTTTGGGGTAAAAGTTTTTCAAAATGACTGACATTTGCTAGTCAGCGAAAAGGCTAACTGAACTTGACGAATGATCGTTCTGTACATTTGGTTGTTACACACACACCTACATATAAATATAAGATCCTGTTTGGTGACACTCATTTTGGTCTCTCAATCTAGCTAAATCTGCTGAAATTGATGAAATGCTAGCTGAATCAGGTGGCTGAATTAGGGCTGAATTATATAAAAAAGTATACTCCCTCCATCCCACTGGACTTTGCCAACTTTGATTTTTTGTTTGTCCCAAAAACTTCAGCTAGACAGCATGAAAAATGATATGGGTTCCTTCTGCTGTCTGAATTCTAAAAGCAAATAAACTTATAAAACTACTAAGGGTCAAATACCCTTTATATGTATGCAAAGTGATGAAAACATAGAACATGCTACATCAAACAGTTTCTTCATTCTCAGATGTAATCCTACTATCAGTATCCGACACATTCTCGTGTAAACCATTCACAAACGTATGCAGGTGAGAAAAAGTTGACTTCATTTTCAAAGAAGAAAGTCCTCCATTTAAATCAATTCCAGACCAGCCCAGGTTTCATGTAATAGGCCGTGGGTCCCATTGATTTGTGAATGATGGAAAATCTTTTTCCTTTTGATGTGTGACATCTTTTACTCCGTAATTTGGATTAACAATCATTCATTTTTCTGGCTTATAGACAAACAGTATATTATCTAATCAAATTCAATCTGAGTCAAGGTTCCACGACTCCATTGCAGACAATAAGGTTTGCATTGATAATATGTGACTATTCATGAGTCCTGGCAAACGCCACAAATATTCGAGCAATACTTGATAACTGCATAGAGAGCTAAATTGTATGACCACAAAAAAGTGCTCGAGGTTTAATAAAAAAAACAATTACCTTCCTTCTATCAATTGCCTTCTCCAACACTTCAAGCAATCCTTTTGATTCCTGCATGTATTGTTGTTGCAAAGTCAGCATAGATACATCTCACTTAAGTGTATAATTGCAATGCTGACTTGAATGATGTTGGGCACTATCCTGCCACAATTACCTCATGACATGGCATCTTAATGGTAACAATCTGATTTTGGTTCTAATTTTTATGAAAAATGCTTTCATCACAATGGGTGTCATAAAGAAATTTACATAAATATAATTTACATATGAGATCAATCAGATCATTATATGCATGAATCATATTATGAATGGAAATTCAAAAAATTATTATTTCATGCAAGATTTACAGTTTTAAATAGTTCAATTAATGCTTAGGTATATAATGGCATATTATACATTTCAGACCTACACTTCTTAATAAATAACAACATGCAACATACCTCAACATGCCATCCATCCACCGCAAATACAGATAAAGAGTAGCCGTCACTTGTAGAAAACACATGAGCCTCACGGATGTTAAGTTCAATGTCGGAAAGCAACGCAGAGAGCTATAAAAGAAAAATATTTTATGGGAGAAAATTGTGTGGAAAAGAGAGAGTAATGAAAAATGAAAATTCAAAGATAACTTTATATAATACATTATTTACATATTTACACATATAAACCAATGCTTATAGGTATAGAATAGGACCAAACGTAAGTTCAGAACAATCATTGACCGAACAGGCGGACAGTGATTAAGCCGGGCCAGTGTGTTGTCTCATGGAGAGAAGTGCAAAATACACCAAGCTCTTAGAGCACAACAAACTTTTAATATGATACGGGATATCATACACAAGAATGAAAACCAGGGTTTCATAATAAATCAAATTGAAATGAAAATAAATTGAAATTATCATGCACCTCGATGCAGCATTAAGATTTTGTGATTATTTGAAATTTTCATGTCATATACTGTAAATTGTAATATGAATTCTAAGTTACCTGACTGAGAAGCTTTGGCTTGTCTAAGGTTGAAAATATTACTTCATGAATTGGAATGCATGAAATATCTCGTCTGCAATCCATTTCAAAGGTCAAGTCTTTCATATACAAAATAAAATGAAGCAATAGTTTTTTATGAAGATTTGTTTTTGTGTATCACACATCTGCCATGGTAAATACCTGCTATGGGAAGGACCACTCGCTTCATTACCAATTGTGTAAAGCACCTTTGAAGTGGATGCTGGATTTGAAATTTGTTGGTCAGTTGTATCATCAAATCTAGTAGTCCCAGCACTCAACTAAAAGAAAACAAAGAATTGTTTGATGAGAAGAAAGGGGGGGGGGGGGGGAGATGAGCAGAAAACAAATGTAGAGCAATTGGTCTAATTAAACCACCTTATTCTCTTTCACACGAAGCGAGAGTAAGAAGTTCATGTTTCAGGAAAATAAAAAAGAACATAAATTAAACAGCTAAGGTATCCATCATTATATCACTCTCACGTGCGCGGGACACGCACACACAAATAACTATGGTTAGCATTCAATAAGCACCGCAAATCAGCTTCACAAGAAGAGTGCCTTGGTGAAGGAGCAAAATGAACGAAAATTACCAAATGCATCTAATAGTGGAGTACCTCTAGAAATCGAACATGGTAAACAGGCCTCTTATCAGGATTCTTTGCCCTTGCAAGGAGATCCTGATGCAAGAGCACGTCTTCTACTCTATCCATATTTATATCCAGCAAATATCTGAAACACAAATTTCAATGAGACATTTAGCATCACCAATACATTTCTCTAACTCAACAATACAGAAAAATTGCAATGTTTTAGAATTCAATTACTAGTACATGAATACGCAATCTCATACATTGAACATACAGAGACATATAAAGTTAATTTAAATTGTCCGACCAAGTTCAGAGCATATTCATTAACACTATATAAATACTACTGATTTAAGGAAAGAAGCAGATAATATCAAACAACTACATACTGCATACTTAAAAGGCTTTGCACTCAAGGCTCAAGTTATGTCCGCAAGCAAATCAAAATAACTAAAAGCAAATTGATGTCATCAATGGCGGGAGAGAGATGAATTGGAACCTGTAAGGCAAGCTATTGAAGTGCGCGTCCAGCTGCTCGCGGAGAAGAACCCGGTCGCTAATCACATCCACATTACCTATCTGCAGCAGCTTGTTGTACACGTTGGTCCGTACGTCTTTAGCTCCACCTACGCCACCGCCGACGCTGCCTAAGGCCCTCGGCGGAGACGACGACTCGCCTACTCCTTCTTCCAAATCCATTCCTACTTCGCAGTCAGGGTCGTTCGCTAAGCATGCTGTTGACCAATAACCGCTTTCATTTATCCGACTCGGTTGACTACTGGTTTGAAGTTTGTCAGAAATTAGAATCGAAGTCCCTGATTTGGGAGCTCGGGGTAATATTGTCCGGAACAAAAATATAGAAACTAAAAGATTCCAATTTTTTAGAGAGAGAAACTGTTAAACTGATTTGTTGGAAGGAAGTTAAACTGTTAAGGAGTATACTTTAGGCAAATTGCGCATAAAAACGGATTTGTTTTTCTTTTTCAAAATAAGAGTTGCTAGTTTTATTTTTTTCCTGATACACTGTTATTGTTATAATTGAAAAAATACAGTTATGATTGAAAATATTGATAATAAATATTGACATATTAAATGTCTACAATTGCAACCTTCTGACAAAAAAAATACAATTATGATTGAAAATATTGATAATAAATATTGGTATATTAAATGTCTACAATTGCAACCTTCTGACAAAAATGATAATGACTAATTTTACTCATATTTCAGAAAGAAAAATAAATCAAAATTTAAAATATGTTTACTACTCCTATTTCTGGAAATTTCGCTATAATTTATAAGCGGATGGTTATGGAATATATTTCAATTTAATATACTCTCGTATATGGGCATAAGATTTATAGGAGTAGTACTATTAATTAATTATATTTGCAAAATAAAATACAGATTTTCCAAAAATAATTTATGAAGTGGAAATTTCGCTATAATTTATAAGTGGATGACTACTCCTCCTATCAGGCTGACCTTTTAGGATGAAATCACGAGTCTTAATATATTACTAACAAATTATTACTAAATACTACGTAATATTTTTGTCCAACACATTTTAAAAAGTAATATTAATGAATTGTTTTCGAACTCAACTCTTACAATATACTTCATATATATACCGAGTACATATTTATTCCCAATAACAAGAATAATGTTTGGAAGAGTGGCAGGAAATATTTTGATATGGAGTATTTATCTAGTGAAGTATTATCACAAATTATTGAGATCGAATTTTTTTTGAATGGAATTATTGAGAGCATATTCTCTACAATGATTTGTTGCATGCCTGGTACTGGCTAACTTCAAACCTGTGATGTAAATTTCAAAAATTGAAGCGTACCGTAAACTTATTAACTCGATAATTGTTTTTTTATGGTCAAACCAAATGGTTTTAATTAGGGAGAAGGAGCATAATGACCACTAAGGTCTAGACCAAGGAGCACATTGGACATTAAAATTATTTTTGGAGCAAAAATGTCATCATTTAAGTTTTTGGGGGCATATTGCCCACCCACTAACCCACTCAAGATTTAACGTTTATCAATTTTAATGTTTAATGTTTATCTATTTTGTTTTTGCCTAATTCCTTTTTTTACATATTTTCAATTTTATTTTTTACGTTGATTTGTTGTAGAGTTGGTTTTTATAATTTATAATTTTTTATTATTTCTGTATAAATACATAAACAATCAGGTATGTAAATTTGGGAAGAAAGAAAAAAGAATTATTAGTTATTTAGTTCACCTAGAACCGTATGATCATAATATATACCAAATTAATCAATAATTTTAGTGTACTTTATCCATAAAAATATTGACAGAAGATATAGTAGAAATCAATTGTTTTCTACTTTTTTCTCTTTTTAGTTAATTATTTTTATTTTTCGGGTCAATAATACTAAACTTTGACTGATAAATATAATACTAATATATATATACTATCACATCAATTCAGGTATAGTAGATGATAAAATGTCAAAAGGACCAGATAATTGTTTTGTGATATGTTTTTATAAAATCGTCAATATGCTGTTTGTGATATATTAATACTTTATATATAATTAATAAAATTAAAACTATTAATATTAAACTATATGTAGTTTAAAAAAAAAAAATCTCTTAATCGGGAAAGATTAAATGAAATAAAGGAATCGTAGAAAATTGGGAAAGTCTAGTAAAAGCTTTGCAAAAGTAAAAATAAAATACTACAAAACTATTGAGGTTAATTCCCTTAGTTGGGAGATCCAACACGATACCTCCGGTGGGTGATCGTTTCGAGTATGGAAGAATAGGAATGCGTGAACACAATGTCGAGATGGATTTGGTCCCTCTTAGGCTCTTATCTTCTATAGATAATACATTTTAAAGATACAAATATGGAAAGTTTTGCCATGTGTCATCTTCTAAGAACATTCATTATAATATTTTAGATTCTCTTTCCAATTTAGTAAATTAATTATAATTATGCTTCGTTACATGCATTATTAGACTTTAATTAGGTTAGAATTCATCAAACGTTAAGTTAGATTAGGATTCATCAAACGTTAATTAGTTTACATTAGTTTACAATTCATAAGTATCTTCTACGTAATTCCTAAAACATAATTCAAAATACTATCTAACACATCCTAAAAAGTTCCTAAAGTTACAGTGGATTAAAATTGATCAAACGTTAAGTTAGATTAGAAATCATCAGTTAGTTTAAAATTCATCATGTCATCTTCTTCGTAATTCAAGAAACATAATTCAAAAAACTTCCTAACACATCCTAAAAAGTTCCTAGATTGGATTATACTACGTAATTGAAAAAACTTTCTAAAACTTCCTACAAATTCTAGGCTACATTAAATTAAAATTTTAAAAACTCAATTATGAATTATGGAGATTTTATTGTGTTCGATTAGACACCATCAAAGTTCTATACATTAATTATGTAAAATTGTCTCAATGTTGATCTATAGACGATACATTTATTTATAATAATATAGGTTAGATCTTACCAAATCAGATCAAACCAGACAATTCGAGTTCAGTTAAAAACATTTTTAAAGGAGTACTCTCTAAATTTAGAACTCCATATCAGATTAGAATAAATCTCCCAAAACATTCTACACATTCTAATGTCCTAATATAATACTAATAAGAGTAATAAAGATCGATGTTTTTAATTTGATCAATTTTTTGCTTAAACATATCTGAATGCTTTTTAAAGTTATTTAGAACAATTTTTTTATCGTTTGAAAAGTGAGAAATAATATTTTGAGCAGTATTGGTAATACACATATGGTGTGATATTATGAGTAATAAAAAATATTTTGAATTAACTTAAAGTACATGTATTGCAAATGTAAAATAGATATTGCAGTTTTTAAAATCTTTATATTAATACGGAAATTTTTTATATTTCAAAATATAATAATAATAATAATAATAATTTTATCTTCAGAGTCAAAATGGTGTAAACAAAATTAAGTAAGATCACAATTTTTAAAATTTATTTGAAAAAAAAAACTTTTTTAGAAAGCACAAAAAAGCTTTGAAAAAGATCAACATTTAAAAAACATTAAGAAATTAAAAAATATGTACAACTTACACGGGTAAAATGCTAGAATGCGTTGAGAAGTATTTTAATAAAAGAAAATTGAAAAGGGTAAATTTGTGTCTTAGACGGGTTAGGTTTAGTAATTCTAGGAGGCACAGAAAGCAATTTTCTATTTAGATACATAGAGCCCATTGGTAACATTGAAATTGGCTGAATCAGATAAAATTGAAAATGGTATATTTGTGTCTTACACGGGTTAGGGTTAGTAATTCTAGAGTCTAGACGACGCATAAAGCAATTTCTTATTTGGATACGTAGAGCGCATTTGGTGACACTGAAATTGGCTAAATAGGATAAATCTGATGAAATTATGGTTGAAGTGTTGCATTGGCTGAGTTATTGAAAAATTGTATTTAAAATATATTTTGTTAATTAAGTTAAGACAAAAATACATGAAAAATAGTTATAATAATGTTCTACAGTAAATTCGGCCAATTTAGCTAGAAAATTACTCTAACCTGATTTACTTTGATTATTTCCCAATCTAGCGAGCGAAGTCAAAATTAAACTACACAATTGATTAACACATTTGACGATAAGATGAAAACAAAGGTTGTTAAACGGGCTCATAGATTAATTAGGGCGATGCTTGGCATTTAGAACTGTACGTGGAAATTAATGTCTGAATTAAAGTCTATTGTCTGAACTCAAGACTATTGTCTAGAAACATAATTTTGAACTTTTAGTTGGATGAGGTAAATCTGTTTGGCAAAAAGAGCTAAAAATTAACCAGATAATATGACATCAAACTAGAAATTTTCAAAAGTAAGGAATCCGCCCTAGAACTCCATATTAGATTAGAATAAATCTTCCAAAGCACTTTGCACATTCTAATTTCCTGATATAATACTAATAATAGTAATAAAGATGTTTTTTGTTTGGACTAATTTTTTTAGCTTAAACATATATGGTGTGATATTATGAGTAATAAAAAACTATTATAAATTAACTTAAGGTACATGTATTCCAAATGTAAAACAAGTATTGCAGTTTTAAAATCTTATTTTTAATATTTTTTAATTTTAAATATATTAATATATAACTTTATCTTGAAATTCAAAATGGTGTAAACTTAATTAAGCAAGTACACGTACAATACATTTAACAAAAAGAACTTTTAAAAACCCGAAATTTGAAGAACAGAAGTTAAAAAAATACTCCATATATGTATAACTTTTCATCTGTACATTAGAGAATTTAAAAAATGTTTGAGATGGTTAGAATGTGATGAGAAGCAATTTTAGTAAAAGAAAATTAAAAAGGATAAAATTGTCTTACATGGGTTAGGTTTAGTAATTCTCGAAGCACATAAAGCAATTCCTTATTATTCGATACATACGGCCTGTTTGGTAAAATGCAAAAGGGGATTACAAATTAAAATCACACAATTAACCTCAAGAACTAATTGCTCAAATACGTTTTAATTAAGAAAACAATTCTTAAAAACATTTCAAAATAATGAATATGAATTTTATTCATGTATGAATTTATGCAATAAGGTCATTTAACTCTATAGGTCAATGTCTCAAAATAATAAAAGTAAGATATGTTTGATAGCTTCAAATCCAACTTTTCAATGAGATTGTTGAGTTAGAATAGAACTGTCTAGCCTATTGTACTCATTTTCCCATTTTCTTACTACACACATACAATTTTAATAATACTACTACACTTGAAAACTCAAATTTCCATAAGTTATCATATGGATCATACTATAAGTTCGATATCACTTATTTTAGTTAATTAGATCATATTACCCTCAATAACTCATTCTAAAAAAAATAAATCAGTCGCTAACAATCACAATATGCAGCCTGTTGTCGCCGTCATTGTCTTCATTAAAATAGGAATGCCACAAAACTTTATATTATAGACTCTTTTCATTAAGAAAGAGATTGAAAGACTGATTTGCAAAATTTTAAAATCGTGAAGGGCATCTAAAAACAAATTGACTACACCCAATTTAGATATATAAATTCAAAAAATGTGTAGTTAGTTTTGAAAAAACAATAAACCAGGATGAAATTTAATGGAAAAAATAGGCATCTAGCATTTTCATTTTTTGTTTAGGTAAATATAGTTGAAAAGATTAATTTCATTTGGATGCAAATGCTATTTTCATAGGAAATTTTTCGATTGCAAATATGTTTAGATAATTGATTAGTTAAAAAACAAGTCATACTCAATAAATTAGAATATGCATTATAAACCAACGTTAAAATCGACTGAATAAGTGATTTTCTGTTCGTAAACTAAAAATCAAAATCATTTAAACCCGTGCGTCGCACGGGTAAAGATACTAGTTATATTATTATTACAAGGCCCTTACAAAGCAATATACTCTGGAGCGGTGATTTTAATTAGTCATCACCGCTTTGTTATAGCAAATATGGGGGTATTTATACCACTTGCCTTAGCTTGTACGGAACTACGGGCTATGATGACGTGTCGCCTCTAATAGGCCGGGGTGTCGTGTCATCCACAGGTTGGCCCATACTTTGCATTTAATATCTTGGATCCGCTGTAGCTTGCATTCAATGTTCTTCCACGCCTATAATCAAGTTTTCCGCCAATACTATGGTGGAACCCTTAGATGCATTCAATGTTGGCATAGGACGAGGGAATGTCCGTCCCATACCAGGGGCCAAGCATCCAGACGTTGGCTTAATGTTTCGTCCCGCCTTGGCAGGGCCGGTCCTAGGGGGAGGGCAGCAGGGGCGACCGCCCTAGGCCCAAAAAAAGTAGAAAGAAAATTAGGCCCAATTTTTTACTTTATATGTGATCTGAGTAGACTTCTTTTTTATTTACATTTTCAATTAATTAATTAGGTCTAATGTGTATTTTTGTTGACAATTTGAGAATTTTAAAACATATGAAAAAAGTCTTTAACGGAGCTAGACAAGTTTTAAAAAAGAATATAAATTTAGTTTTGATTTTTAAATAGAGTTGGTTGTAGGTCAACACATTTGTTGTTGAATCAATAAAATCACGTCTCTTTACATCTTTTTAGCTTTTAAGATTTTTTATTCTTTTAATTACGGAGTACAAAATTACCAATTTATATTATTGTCTTTGGGCTGCTAGTGCCTCCAAATTCTCAAACATCATCCCAATTATCTATTATGGCTAAAAAAAATTAATGGATTGGCAATTTTAAACATTGCACATGTGATCTTGGAAAAGATTGATTATATAGCAATTATTGATGACTTTACTTCACAATGTTCTTTTGTGATACTTGTGTTGTTACCTTTGTCCAAATATGCAATTCAAATAATACGAAGGTGAATTTCATCTTTATTTTATAACCTTTATTAGATAGTTGTAGGAAGAATTCATGAAATATGAGTAAATGTTTTGAAAATTTCAAAATAGGACTGTCATGTGTTTATTTTCTGAATAAGAGTAATTACTGTCTTGTTCGAAAAATACTATCATGTGTAAAATATGATACTGTCAAAATATGATAGTAATTACTTATGCTTAGAGAATACAAACATGATAATCTTAGTTTGGAATATATAAACGTTTTTAGACATATTTAGAATAATTTCTCCTACTTTTATTATACTCCGTAATTTTTTATTTTTAATAATTATTTGTTTTGAAAATAAGGCCAAAATAGTATATCGCTCATAGGCCCAAAATTGGGCAGGACCGGCCCTGCGCCTTGGTTCTGTACCCCATATCGCTCGTTCAGTTATGGGGTGTACATCCTTGCTTTCGGGCAGTAGTTTAAGGGCCCGTGGCCCCTCTTTTACGGTCTTGGCTCGATAATTGGGCTTGGTCCCATTCGGCTCCCGCTCCTCCCTTCCCTGGATACCCTCTTGGTGGTGTACGCCCCCCAATGGTAAGGCTATAAGCTACTTGTGGTGTTGGGCCGGGCCTATTGTTTGATGGGCCAATATCCCAATAAAAACTACTCGTATAAAATGAAAATGTTAAAAGAAATTAAATTAGTTAAACTGTACAACGAAATTGAAAAAGGGTTTTAATGACTTTTTGTAATGTTATGTTTAAAATTAGCTAAAATATTTCATTATAATTATCATCTTCATTACATTAATATATTTGTTGCATAGGTGCATAGTGTTGTTGTTGATGATGTTTAGTTTTCTAATTTGGAAGAGTAGCTGGCACACATGCCTATTTGGAGAACGAAAGGAAAAAGTGTATGTGGGCGGACCCAAAGATCGAGTTGCTTATGTCATGTGCGGACTATGGACACAACATTTTCCTTTATTTTTCTATTTATAATTTATAATTTCTGTAACATCGCAGCCTAAGGTTGAAAGTGCAAAGATCGAAACTGAACCGACATTTCGGTTCTCTTAAAAATGAAAACCGTCCGAACCAAAAATAGATTGAGAAAATTGTTGTTCATAAGACCAAAACATACCATCTTTACAAAAAGAGGACTTAATTATCATTTTCCCATCCGTAAGAGTTATATAGTATTACTTCAGGAAACATAATTGTTGCTTTCCATTAGTACCCTTCTTCACCGCAGGTCAACAACGGAGAACACGCACCAGAGAAATCGACTCTTCATCGCAGGCCACAACTTAGTTCGCCGTTGTTCATCGCCGTCAGAGAGCTCGTCGCCCATCATCGCCGGAATCCTAAACACACACATAAAGGCCAAAATTTCAATCCCTCAGCAATCATGGCCATGGAGAATTACTCCTACCCTTCCTATTCGGATTCTAGCGACCCCTCTCCTATTTCCATGAAATTGAGATCAATATCCTCCCTCAGATGATTGTAATAAGCCCATTCCTCCCAATTTTAAGGTCAAGTTCAATGTCCTCCCAGTTTTACGTTACCTGCTTTGCTGTTGAGCTATTATCAGAACTTATTTTCTGTTTAATGCCTACTTATTGTCTGCTATTGAGCTATTATTAGAACTTATTGTCTGTTTATTGACTACTTATTGTCTACGTATTGTCTAGTGTTTGCAAGTTTTGTTTTGGATCTTGTTTTTTCAAAAGTTTTGCAGAGTACACATTGGCCTTGTGAAAATATGAAATAGAAGTTCGAAATTAGCAAAAAAAATCAAGACCAAAATTAGAAAAGAAGAAGAAGATGAAGAAGAAGAGGTGGAAGAAGAACAAACCTTCGGTGGTGGCGTCTAATGGAGTCAATTGCAGCAGCTATCTGGTGCGGCGGCGGTGGCGGCGGCGATTTCAACATCGGTAATGGTGAAATCTGCAGCGGTGATGTTGGCCTAGATCGACGATGTTTGTTTGATGAATCGTGAGAGCAAAAGCCGTCGTCGATGAAGCTTGTTTGATGCGCAGGGGAATTGAAAAGAAAGGACAATTTGATCAAATTAGATGTACTTGGGTCTTGCGTAAGTATGTAGTCTTAATTTTGAAAAAGTTGCAAGATTATGTCCTAATTGTTGAAATCTCCCAAATAGATTGGGACAAGATTGTTTGAGAATCAACTTTTTGGTTCAGTTTTGGGTAAAAATCCGAAACATTTGAACTAAAATGAAATTCAAAAATTAATACATGGATCATAAAAAATAAGCATGCATCACAAAAACGGAAAAACCACATCGAGAATTAAAAACAATCACATGTCAAAGTCGCTTGCAAATTAAATAAAAGACTTGTAGTCCTAAAAACAGTCATGAAAATTAAAAGATATTCTTAATGTCACAATTCTGCCATGACAAATGAGCAATGCAGTACACTACTTTCATCTATGCATTCATCTATTGAAGGTACGTAAATTTTGGGCCAGATTATGTATTTTAAATAGAGGGACATGGCCTTGACAAAATGTATAATAAAAATAATGATTTTATTATATATTACGTACTACGTATTAATTATATAAAATCGGTGTGGTTCGGTTGAACCGACCTTTTGAATTTCAAAAACTGGTACTAAACTGAGGCAGACCCCGGTTATCGATTTTCGGATCCCAACTTTTTCGGTTCGGTTCGATCAGTTTTTTCCTTTGGCGGTTCGGTTTTTTCAGGCCGGTTTTCCGTTTTTCGGTTCAAAATGCCAGCCGTAAAATTGACATAAATAATATATATTTTACACATTTTATAAAAATAATCCCTACTGAAGAAGTTCACAACAACAATCTCAACTCAATTACTATTTCACAAAAACAAGTGAAATGCTAATGGTGTTAACTTTTCCATTTTTTAATTTGAACATACTAAAGCAAATATATATAACCATTAACAATATTATGATTGTTATCTTTGAGTTTAATTTTATTTACTCCCTCCGTTCTTTTTTATTAGTCCTTCCTTCCTTTTTGAGACGTTTTTTTATCTGTTCTCCTTTCCATTTAAGGAAAGTTTTTACTCTAAATATACCTTTATACCCCAACTTTTATTACCATTACACCTTTCTCTTTCCTACCTTTTCATTTACCCACTACTCATTACACCTTTTACACTACCCCTACTACTTTCTTCTTAAAACTCGTGCCAAAGCCTAAGAGGACTAATATTAAAGAACGGAGGTAGTATATTATAAATTTAATTTAATATTCAATATTTTTCATAAAACATAATAGAAATATTTGAACACTACATACTCATCAAGTATTCATCAAATAAAAGATAATAGAGAATTTGTTAGTATGCAGTGGTCAAGTACAAAATGTTCTTGTCGTGTAAATATTTGTACGATGCATTTATATGTTATTTGTATTGCATATTAACGCTCAAAATGTTGTATATTATTAACGTTCAAGGTGCTGCATCCGAGAAAAAAATTGGTTTTATTACCAAAATACCACCGTGCATCTATAGCCTTTAGATTAACTCATCGGATGACCAAGATGAGTTTATGATTTGTAAATTAAAAGATGTCTTTATTTGATCCCTTATATATATATATTCCGTATTTAACTGGTTGAGATTATTGTTGTGAACTTTTCAATCAGGATTAGTTTAGTAGAATGTTCAGAATCAAAGATTATTAGTGCAAATTTCGCCTTTTTGTTTGGGTCGGAGTAGTACGTGTTAGGTTAACGATTTTGATTCCTAAGAATTTTGTGGTCGGTTTGCAAGAGAAAAAAACTTGGTGGTCGACCCTATAATTAATGTCTCTTCAATATCTTTTTAATAATCAAATTCATGTGCACACTTCACTATTTCAATTATATCTTCTTATGTATTTAATTTTGTCTAAACTATTAGCGCTTTAAAATGTTAGATTAATAGTTTTTAATTATTTATCTAAGTTTGTGAATTCTTCCAATACACAAATACTTAGTCATACTACGAAATAATATAATAAAGACATCTGTTAGTGATGCGTTGTTGAACAATTGGATTATAGGTTCTTTGTTGAAAGGAATTAGTAGTGTGTGAATAATGAAGATGAGATTACATTTGATCGAATATTTGAACTACATATGCACATAACTCATAGTTAAAAAAGTAAAGAGGGCAAAACAGTCTTTGGGGTCGTTTGGAAGATGGCTGATCAGCCAACATTTTGCTTGGTTGATTAGAAACTCCGGTACCCATTTAAAAAATGGGGTACCGTACCTAACACTCACATGATTGGTCCAAATCATTAAATCATTTTAAATTTAGATTTAAATAATTCAACTGCAACATTCTGATTGGTCCAAGTGGACAAAGGTATAGTACCTATTGGGTACCATAGAATCTACCAACATCTAATTAAATTGGTCAAAATGCTAAAACTAATGTTTGGTAATTAGCTGGTTTGTTTGGCTGATAGATACACGAAGAAGCCAAAATGTGAAACACTAGAGGAGCATTTTGAATGTAGCGATTAGAGTTTTATCATTTTTCCCAAATATCATACTCTCTTCGATGATGAAAATTTAACAACCTCTTAATTTCCTTCTTCAAGCTAAGCTTCAATTGAATGTAACAAATACTTCCTCCCTTCAAACAAATCCGGTTTTAGAATCTAGCCACTCGGGAGACGAACTACAAAGGCATGTCATATTTTTTCCCCAAATTTAATTAAAAAATGTCTCACAAAAAATGACCAATTGAATGATGAAACGTTAACAATTACGGTGATATGATCAACCACGTACGTAACAAAATTACCCAAATTTGATTATTATTTTGATTTTTTGTAATTACTTTTATAAAATGCAAATCATATAGTATAGTCAAGTTGCCAAATATTGTCTACATGCACCAATTAGAATATTACAATTTGATAATTTAAACATAAACAAATGTGAAAATGATTACTTGCATGATGCATCAATTAAATATATGCATAATAGATAAAATACGGCTACTTTTTTTATGGGTACCGTAACACTCACTTTAATAAACGTAGAAGTGTCACTATTCATAAATAAAATGAAAGGTACAACTAGTAGGTATAGAGGATTATAGTGATATACGGAGTATATTCTTCTATTTGAATGAGTAAATCACATTTTAGAGGAAATTAATAATGTTGATCTAGCTAGCTAGCAGTGGTGGAGCCAGACATTTAGGGTTAAAGGGGTCGGTCTTTAACAATTTTACATTGCAGGGGTCAAAGTGTAAAATATCAACATACTTTCTAAAAGATTAAAAGTATTTATACATAATATATCTTAAGAGTATTGTTATTCACCTCCAATCCCACCCTATCTCCACCCCTGCTAGCTAGGTCCCATCGGGTAAGGTAGCAATTCAAGTGAAGCAACCGTTGCGTTCCGTCCAGGATATGATTCGAGAAAACATGCAAAGTGCGCCCAATTAATACTTGTAAATCTCAAACCGTATTAATTACGAGTATTGTTATTCACCTTTAAAACCGATCAACTTTGTTAATCCGGATGTGATAGCCATGGCCAGCCACCCGCCGAGCAAAACCCTAGCGGCAGCTTTCACCCTGGGCGCACCGCCCAAAGCCGCCCCCAGCCACCCAAAACCCACCAGCGCCGCCGTGACCGCCGCAACCACCACACCCACCCTCACCTTGTAACCCGTTATGAACGACGCCGCCAGCAACGGCACCATGGCTCCCGCCACGAAAGCCACCACCGACGCCGCCGCCGCTTGCACGGGATTTGCCAAAACGACGCCGTCATGATCCGTATCCTCACCACCGTTCCCTTGTTCTTCCTCCTCCGGCTTTGTGTTCTTGTTTCTATTCAGTTGAGCAACTTCCATGTCGCGCTGGGAGTGGACGGAGACGAACTCTCCGATGGCCATGGAACATGCTCCGGCAACCATGCCGGCGAAGCCGGTAAGAATCATGGCTTTGATGTCTTGCTTTACGGCTCCGACACCCATCATCAGCGACGCCGTCGAAACTAAACCGTCGTTGGCACCAAGAACCGCTGCTCGGAGCCATGGCGCCCGTTTCGCGTAGTGAAACCCACCGGCGCCGGCGGCCATCTTCTTCTTCTTCTCTTGTTGCTGCTCCATGTCATCACCATTATTAATATTATTGGCACTTTTGGGTTCTTCTTGGAATAATGCATGGTTGGAATCCATGTGATATGATTATTAGTAGCTTAACTATTGTTTATTTGTTTAGCTATATATATGATCATCCAAATCAAATCACACTACGTAGTGCATAGTACTCCATTTCGTGAATTAGCTAGCTACCGAAATGGATATTTAGTGAATAAGGGGGGCTATTTATAGATTCATAAGAAATCATTTGGGGAATGTTTGAGATATACGGAGTATAAAGGTATTTGGAGGGGAGGATTTTTAAAGAGATATTACCCAAAATGGCACTAAAAAGGTTTGAAAATTCCAAAATAGGACTTCCATGTTTTTATTCCCAAAATAGGACTAATTACTGTCATGTTTTGGCAGTACCAGACTTCAAACATGACAGTATTTTCCAAATTTGGCAGTAATTAGTCCTATTTTGGGAATAAAAACATGACAGTCCTGTTTTGGAATTTTCGAACCTTTTTAGTCCCATTTCGGGAACTTTCCCATTTTTAAAAGGTAATTGCTCCAAATTCCAAATAAGACTAATACACGAGAAAAACGCACAAATAGGAGTAGTTATGATTTATTTCCCAAAATAAGACTCATTTAGGTCTTTTGAAAGTATAAAATTACCCTAATTAAGCGTCACACTGAGGATCTTATCTTCAGGGCCGGTCCTTCCCTTAGGCCCCTGAGGCTTGGGCCTCAGGGCCCCCAAAAAAATTAAAAATTGGGGGTCCAAAAATTTAAATATATTTATATTCCCTCCGCCCCGTTGGAATGTTCCCGTTCGGTTTACGATGCTTGACTGACGATAAAGCAACTCGATCCCTGTTCACACTCCGCTTATTTTTAGTAAATAAAATTTACATATTCAGAAACTACATTAAAACCGCTACAAAGCCTGATCAAGAAAAGTTCAATTTGATAAAAATTTGATATATAAAGTAAAAGATTAGGAGTGACTTAAGTTGACCAATGAATAGTGAACGGGAACATTCCAACGGGACATAGGGAGTATTATATATATGTATTAAAAAAACAAAAGCTACTCTGGTTGTGTAGTTTAAATCGTCCGATACAGAAGTAACAAAACATGCGGGACAATAGAGTTATAAATCAAGTAGTGAAGTACAAACATGAAGTCCCACATTTGTTGATATGTTATTATTTCCAAAAATCTAACTTTTACAATGATTTGCTAATTTGATGAATTGTTGATTTGTGAATACCCTCACTTATTAACTTCTATTTTCTATTTGCTATAACTATTGAATAAATCTTATATTATTGGTTTGGATTTGAAGTATCTGCATAAACAAATGCTATTTAAAAATTAAAAGCAAGTTGATTCTTGTTTTACAAAGTAGTCAAGCAGGCTCATGCCTTGCAAGTGAAATTTTATATTTGAGAATTTAGATCTATTTTTTATTTAATTAAAATTATCATGAAAAAAATTGTGTAATTTTCAATCCAAAATTAATCAAAATTGTGATTTTTTAATGTTATAACGTAAGAATTTTATTTAAGTATTGAGTTTTTGTGATATTAATGCTATATTTCTAAATACTCCCTCCGTTTCAAAATAAACCTCACAGTTTGACTTTTGCGGTCTCCTAGGCGGACGTTTGACCGTAATTTCCTATTAATATATGCATATAAAATCTATAATAAATTGACATTTGAAAAATACATATTACAATGAAGCACATTATATAATTTTTTTGGGATAAAATATTATTAATTTTGAGTAATAAGCGGTCAAAGTTTAACAAGTTTGACCCAAAAAGTTTGACTGTGAGGTTTATTTTGAAACGGAGGGAGTATGTTGTATTACAAAACAAATACTATGTATAGAGGGCCCTTTTATGAAAGCTCGACTCAGGTCCGAGTTTATGTAGGATCGGCACCGGTTATCTTTTGGACTAAAATTTGCTAGTGTGGTCTGGTCTGATCTGGTTTGAACTGGTCTGGTCTGGTAAATGTCTAATCTCTGTGTATTTTATAACTACGAAAGTCAAGTCTGATCTGGTCTTGTCTGATCTGGTCTGGTGTGGGACTGAAAACAGTACAAAAGAAAACATCCATAAAAAACATGGGATTGACAGAGATTTTGGCACCAAAATTCATTGAGGATTTTGCAGGGAGATATGCCAAATGTATGCCAAAAGCATTTTGGCACAAGCTAGTCGACACGAAATCACCGGTCAATGTGTACCAAATCTGTGTCAATCCTGTAATTTTTTTTGTAGTACGTGTGAATAAGTCTACTTTTGGAAAGAATAAATTGGCTCTTTAGAAAATTTCTCTTAATTCTATATACACATTGGAGTAACATTTACTAAAAAAGTTAAGAAAACAATTAGTTCCGCGGTCACGGACGAGGGAAACAACTTTATTAGAGGAAGATCATAATCTTGTGGCAGCTTGATCAGCGTACACGACAGAGGCAGTGAGGGTAAAAGAGGCCATTAGTTGGTCATAGGAACAAGGTTGGAGATGGTTCATAATTGAGATTGATGAGTTGCTAGTTATATCTAGACTTGCACGCAGAGGGCACACGTAATTCATACTACCAGCTCCCTCCCAAATTGATTTGCAAATTTGTCTTTTCTTGGTCAAACAACTTCATTTTATTCACTTAATTAGAATGTCAATTGTTAATTATATTCTAATTTGGAGTTTACAACTTTAAAGAGAGTTTAATGCAGTTTCTGAATATATACATTTTATTTATTAAAAATTAAATTAATTATCGATACAGAGCATTGACTTTTATTATTGGTTGACAAAAAAATGTTGACTTTGCAAAACAAATTGGGACGGAGAGAGTATTACGACCTGATTATTGAAGATATAAGACATTCTCTTCATTGTGAAGCTAGTTTTAATGTCAATTTTTGCAAACAATTGGCCAATCAAGTAGCTCATACTTTAGCTAGAGTTGTGATTTCTCAAATGAGTGATAATTCTTTTAGTGTTATTGCAGAATGTATTTTTAACCTTTTGGCGAACAATTGTTTAGATTAATACGGAGTATTAATTTGACAGTTTCCATTAAAAAAGAAGTAGTTCCGCGCGCGGCTTCCGCCAAACATACTCAGGTGATGAGTTAGCACCGAAAGTGTCCCTCCAAATGAAAGCAAAAGAGTTCAAATCCAATAATTTCGGTTACAATAACTTACACACTCCTTGTAATTAAATGAATTGAAGTATTATAATCATGAGCTAGCTGCGTGGCTGCATGCATTGAACATAATAAGGCTTTTTTGGTGGGGTTGCTTCATCAACTAATTGCTTGTAAAGTTTGGATTATTCGTCTTTTCAGCTAAAAAACATGCTTGATTGAAGCGGGCTATCAGGATCAGATCATGCACACATTTACAACTTTATTTGGGATCTAATCTTGTTCGAAAAAAAGGTGCGCTGCTCCGATTAGTGTAAGCTTCAAGCAATAAGAACATCTCCAATACAAAAATATGTATGATGAACATGTGACAGAGAGATAAATGCAAAATAAT
Source organism: Cuscuta epithymum (assembly GCA_945859915.1). Taxonomy (NCBI): domain Eukaryota; kingdom Viridiplantae; phylum Streptophyta; class Magnoliopsida; order Solanales; family Convolvulaceae; genus Cuscuta; species Cuscuta epithymum. The sequence continues at coordinate 260,173 of CAMAPF010000194.1, forward strand.
AGATCGCCCCCAATCCCCCATTACAAGAGAGATTGAAGGATTAGCACTACAAAGATCTCTTCTCATCAGGCGCTCCACACGGAGGGCGCCGTTCGGACAAGGCTATTTGGGGTCCTTTCTAGTGAAAATTTATGATAATTTTTTTGAGTTTTTTTCATCAAGTGTATATTATCTTCTCAAACTTTCATCTTAAAATTCAATCTAGAAGTTGGTTAGTTAAATAAATTATTGAAACATATTGCGCTTTATGTATTTACATTAAAACACAATATGTTTCAATAATTTATTTAACTGATTTCATTGCAATAATTTATTTTAAATTAAAATTTCGTGGCAATAGTATTCACGTAATGAAGACATGTAAAAAAAGTTTTATAAAAAAAGTTTACCGAAAAGGGCCCCAATGGCCTTGGTGGGACGGAACGCATGAGGAGATAACTTCTCAAATCTCTAGCCCTTTTTTATCAAACACTTTTTTTTTCTCTAATCTCTAGCATTGTACTACGTATATGACATCTTTATTTTGTTTGTGTGGGGTTGCAGTGGTGAGTGCATGTCGTGTCACCCCATTCATCTTCCTTTAAATTATTATTGGCGATGATGCATTGACAACAACAATGGTAAAAAAAATATAGCTTGAGACGTACTACTGTAGAAAATTAATGCAATTCAAAGACGTGAAGGAACGTCTCTAATCTAATTATATACGTACGTAAGCTTGCTTTAATATCTTTAGGCTAAAGTGCAAAACGTTGCTTTAATTTGTTTGGACTGACTAACGAGGAGTGTGGACGACGTACGTACGTGTGGTAGTGCATGTACCCCATGATGCACGGATCATTAGCAACTTAATTAGCATATACTCCATATATCATATATGCAAATGCAATGTTTTACTCGTATAATAATTTCCTTAAAAAATAACTTCAAAATTTATTTCATAAAATCTACACTAAAACTTATAACATTGATGTGCTTCTTTCTTTTCCTCCTATGAAATATCATTCGAATTGACTTTATATACTCCTTCAAGGAATTTACATATTTCTCTCTATCCGTTCAACAACTTTTACTTTTTTTCCCCATTCATGCACACACATCAAAACATGCTCTCGTGAAATATACGAAGTATGTACTTCTTACGCCCTAAAATGATTTGCAATGTCTAATTTTATTGAATTGATTAAAACATTTTTTTATTTACTTATATAACATATGAATGTTTTATTATACTCCGTATAATTTTGAATGTTTTACTTATATAATTTGTAAATCTTAGTTGTTAAGAAGTCCAAATTTTGGGCCTCAACTTTTGGGACGGGAACCAACTGTTTTGTATCAGTTCCATTTTTCTTTTTGCATTTGAACCATCAGATAACTTTTTAAAAGGGTGTGTATACTTAAAAATTGAAAAAATGTGAGCTGAAAAGGGAATGGAGGGTTTCAAATCAATATAAAAAGAGAAAGCAGACAAATAAATCTCGAACTATTTGCGTTTTTGCAATCAGGCCCCTAAACCAAAAGAAGTACAAATGAGACCAGAATTGGATCGGGGCTGGCAAGGTGAGCACATTTGGCCTAGAGCCGAAAATATAGTTGGGATAATTTGACTTTACACCCCATATTTTGGGTGATATTTGACTTTCCCACCCTATTTTTAAAATCATTAATGTATGCACCCCATTAACACATAAATTGTGAAGGAGTGGGGTGTAATCAAATAATTTTATAGTGAATTAAGGTGCATGAATGATTTTGAAATTAAGGTGGAAACTCAAATATCACCTAAAACACGGGATGCAATGTCAAATTCTCCCTATATAGTTCACAATCCCAGGCTCAATGCATATTTTTTCTCCACGGACCGCCCGACCCAAGACCATAACTGGACCAGTCCACCTATATTAATAAGTTAAATTGGATCAGGACTATTATGATTTTTATATTAGCATATAAAATGAGATAACTGAGGTCGATCATTGAAGTGTCGGACATTAAATGGTAAATTTATTACAGATTATCGGAAGAATATATGTTGGGTTTATCAATTTTCGGCCCGTATCCGACTCCGACCCATTGATAGCCCGAATTATAACTGGCAAATTGGCACTACAAAATGGGCTAGATGAAGATCCGAATTTTCTGAATTCGAGCCCGCAATATCAGTAAGCTGCTCAGTATTACAGTATATAAGTACGAAGTATATAACAAGGCCAGCCCCAAATCCCCCAATCATAGCAGAGCTTAATATAGAGTAACATTTTGCAAGAAAATTCGACAATATCTGGGCCGTACAAATGGGCCATAGGATCCAGAAGAAGAATTTGGTACAGCTTAGAACGCGCAAGAGTGGGCCCTGCTTAAGAATCTCTTAATACTCTATTTGACTTTGCCCCTTCGTCGCGTAACTAGTTAATGACGCTCCAATTATTTTCATCGAGATTATTCCGCTACTTCGATTGATCTTTGCTGATGATGGACCCGAAATTCGCCGGGAAATTGAATCCGGCCCCATACCTATTGGGCCGAGCAGACCTCGACCAGATGCCCGACACACCCACCCGTGGGTCCCGCCATCGCCGGACCCAGTCCGAAACCTTCTTCCGCTTCCCGGAGCTGGACGACGATATCCTCCTCGACGACGTCGTTGCAGACTTCAGCCATGAATCCCTCGCCGCCTGCTCTCTGTCCCCTCCCATGCAGCAGCCGGCCAACTCTGCCGACTCCTCCTCCGCCGCCATGCCGGCGCGATCTCCGGAGCTTGCCTTCGACTATACGCCGGCGACCCATTTCCGGAGCCTTTCTGTTGATTCCGACTTCTTCGACGGTCTGGAATTTGGGGGTTCGTCCTCCGTCGTCAGTGGAGCGGCGACGGCACTCTCATCGGAGAGGAAGCTTATGAGTCCGGGCCCACGCCATAGGCACAGTAACTCCATGGACGGGTCTTTCGGTACTACGTCGTTTGAGGTCGGTTTTATCTCGGAGAAGAAAGGCACGGAAGCTGATAGACTTGCGGAGCTGGCTTTGATGGACCCCAAGAGAGCTAAAAGGTTTGACGGTTTTGACCCTCTCTTATTTTTATTGTTTTACTCCATATTATTTTCGATATCTACAATTTCTCATAGAAAAAATGACATGTACTACGTATGATGTATGAGTTACTGTGTGTGAATTAAGTCACTTTGTATGAGTTACTATGAACTAAGTCACTTTAAATGACGAGTCACGGTCAGTAAATATGTCACATTTATGAAAATTTTAAAACAAGTCATATTCTTATTTTTCTAGAGCTTTGGTAACATTAAAATTGGCTAAATTGGCCGATTCTACTGAAATTTATGAAGTTCTGTCTGAAGTGGTTGTATTGGCTAATTCAGCTGATTCATGAAAAAAATTATATTTAAAATATTTGTTATTAATAAAATAAATAAAAAATTATATGAAAAAATAGCTAAAATGATCTTCTACAGTAGCTTAAGCCAATACAGTTAGAAATGCAACTTCAACTATATTTTTTCTGCTTATTACAAAATACAACGCGCGAAATCAAAAGTTACGTGTTTGATGAAAAAGCTGGCTGATAAGCCTGATAAGCCGGAAAAAAGGTCACCAAATGGGCTGTTAATTTAATTTTGTAATATTCCTGAAAATGCCTTTTTCATATTGTAAGAGTAATAATTTGATTTTCCATTCATGATCAAAAGAAGAAGAAAAAGATGCCCCATCTATCCTTGAAGTACAGTTTTGGCGAGAAGCTTATAATGTGAATAATGATGCGTAATGGCGGAATAAAGATAAAAATAGATGTACATTTTTAGTACACTCTCTCTTCCAAATTGACACTCCTGTGCTTTTTAGCACAGAATTTAAGAAAGTTGGATCAGCATCCTAATTGCCCTTGTGTAAAAGTTTACTCTAAAAATTGTTGAGTTACCCATGCAAGTACATTTAAAAAGTAAAAGTTGGCCAAGTTTTGAGGAACGAAAGCAATATAAATTTGTGAAACTATTCTTTGTTTATATTTGTAAACAATGGGGAAAAAATTGATCGATAAAAAATGCTGACAGTTTGATGCTCTTGTCAATGAACTGAATATTTTTGTGGTGAGAATATAATACGTAGTAATTAAATTAAGTTAATGATTTTTTCTCCTTTTTTTTCTTACAAAGGAGACCCCTATTTATCGTAAAGTTCGGAATAAATGATAATATCGAAGTATTATCCAAATTAATCTTTAAATATTAGATAATGTCAAAGTTTATATTACAAACTTGAAATTATCTTATACAGAGTATCAAATATTAAATATTAAATTTATTAGATAATATAAAAATTAATTGGATAAATCAAAATTCTATGTCTTCAATATTCATATGTGGCATAATGCATTAGAATGAAAAGTTGTTTAGTTCTTCCTTATTTAAGTATCGGCCACATTAGAAAAAGAATGAATTATATTTACCAAATTTCTATGCACCAAAAATTGTTCAATGCCTTGAGCTTCATAGAGTGTTTTCTGTACACTTAAAATGTGATTACTAGCCAAAGAGGCAGAGTATGAATAATATTATAATGTGGTTAGTAGTTTTGGAGGGGCTGGGCTTATATTGTTATAATGTCCGGAAACTGTTGAAGGTGATGTTTGGGCTATAATGTATGGAAGTCTGAAACTTTTAGAAATTAAACACTTTTAAAAAACTCAGAAATATTTTATTACAATTGTTTGGCCTATAATGTCGAAATTTATTAAACATCAAGTAATTTAATCATCCAAAGTTTTGCCCTCCAAACTCTATCCATCTGTTTGGCCTATAATGTATGAAATTTTTGCCCTCCAAACACACCCTTAGGATACAATCTGTTCTAAGAGTCCATGCCTAGCCACACACCTAGTCCCTAGTCTCTATTTTTTTCTTCCCTAACTTGACCCTACCTTATCAAGTATATGTTCTGATTGTCTAGGGAGTGGAGGTGTGGGGCTACATGGGTCCCAGTCCCCCCCAAGGCACTAAGGTAACATTTGATAAAAGTAGAATGGAATGGAATACTTTTTAAGTGTAGTTTTATTTTCTATATATGGAGTATATTCTACTGTGAATTTATATTCTATATATATATATAGAATATATATATATAGAGTGCTCTTCATGTCAGGCCGGCCTGACGGGCTGCCCCGTCCGGCCGAGCCCGTTTGGGCACCTTCCCGGTGGAATTTTTTGATGAAATTTTTTGAGCATGTTCCTCGTCAAGTATAGTTTGTCCATATTAAATTTCAGCTCAAAATTCAATCGGGAAGGTCGTCAAATGATTTTTGCAAGTTAACTGGTCTGGAAAATACATATTCCGGACCAGTTAACTTGCAAAAATCATTTGACAACCTTCCCGATCGAATTTTGAGCTGAAATTTGGTATGGACAAACTAGACTTGATGAGGAACATGCTCAAAAAATTTCATCAAAAAATTCCACCGGGAAGGTGCCCAAACGGGCTCGGCCGGACGGGGCAGCCCGTCAGGCCGGCCTGACATGAACATTGACATTACATTATGGTTTAAATTGACCAAAGTTAAAAATGTGATTGCATTATGGTTTAAATTGACATGAACATTGACATTATATATATAACACTGTACACACATACGTGGATGTGATTGCATTATGGTTTAAATTGACCAAAGTTAAAAATGTGACTAAGTTTTCTAAAATATTATTATAAATCAAACTCATTGACAGAAATGTGACTAAAGTTAACTTGAGTGTAACATCATGGTCTTGTAGTGTGAAATTGAACATAATCATAGTAACTAAAAGCCACCCAATGTACCCTATAACAAATCACTTTTTTGTTATTTTAGTAATAATGTAATATATATGTTATTGTATCTATTACATAGTGTTCCTAGATGCATGTTAACATTGTGCCTTGCGTACCATAGTCACCTATTGAAGTGGGACCCAATGGTCGCACAATTCTCGAGAAAACATAGAGGTTGAGGATTTCAATTATTTCTTTAAAACTACATGAAAAGGAAATTTATAATTGACTGTATCTTGTAATTTATGTTTGTGGCCATAATTAGTTGGATAGTTTTATTCAATTGTAGATCATGTTTGACATTTCGATCGGAATTTACTATTTCTGGCGGAAAATTTTACCTGAAAAGCTGCCGCTAACGTTAAATATTACAATTTGGTGAAAACGTTCTAAATGTCGACGAACTTTTTAGTTATAATAATACATGATCTGCAAATGAGTGGAATTGTAAAACTAATAATCAGTGCATGCATAAGTTAAAGGACTAAATCACTAATTTTCTCAACAACAAGCAAAGCAGTGCAACTCTTCAAGATAATCACATATAAATCATCATCACCCTAGTGACGCAAAGGCTCCCACCTACGGTGGGGTAAGGGTGTTGAATATACGCAGTCTTATACGTGTAACAAAGCACAGAGAGACTGTTTCCAAAATAATCACTTATAAATGAGTAATATGTATGTAGGATCCTGGCAAACCGGCAATCTGCAGCGCGTTCGAAGGAGAGGAAGATACGTTACACAAATGAGTTGGAAAGGAAAGTGCAGACCCTTCAGACTGAAGCCACCACTCTTTCTGCACAGATTACTCTGCTCCAGGTATTTGGTACATACTATATACACACCAGTTCTTTAGTTTTTTGACTGATTCTTATTGCTTGTAGTGAAACCTGTAATGGCCTAATGGGCTTCTTTTGCGAGTACAGAGAGATACTTGTGGGCTGACTGCTGAGAATAAAGAACTCAAATTGCGGCTGCAGGCTTTCGAACAAGAAGCCCATCTTAGAGATGGTATGCTACTCACTTTCAGGGTCTTGCATTTTTAACTAAGGCGTTGTTTGGTAGCAAGTTCTTGATTATGTTTATCACCATGATAGTGATCCAAATAAGCTGGATAAACAACTAGCTTTTGACTTACTTATTTGGCTGAAATTGAATGTTAACGACTTACTGAACTGCCTGAACACTTTTTGTTTAGGTGAACTATCGGTCATTACAGCCAAATAACCTCTTACTTGACAACCTTAAGCAGTTTTCTGATGTTTTTTGTGCACATGAATATGTATCAGCTTTAAATGAGAGGCTGAGGGAAGAATTGCAACGGCTTAAGATAGAAGCAGGTGAGACTCCTCAACCTGCTCACAACGGGAACAACAGCGCGAGTAGAGGAGGGTCGGGCCTTCAAAGCTTTACACACTTTGCCAACTTTGAGGGAGTCCAACAACAGCTTCACACCCGTGGGCACGGCAGGCCCGGATTCCTTAATTTTAACCGGATGGCTTGATTGATTACAATATGAAAGATATCAGTGGTTCTTAACCTGTCCTTATGTCTGTGTATAGTTGACGTGTTGCATAAAATGTCTCTAATAACTTCAGTTTCCCGTTTGGTGTACCTATATATGGAGCATAGACGTTCTTGTTAAAGTTCAATCACATTATTTAGCCATGTTCACATTCTCTTTGTATCCTCTTTTATTTATTCGATCAATAAAAGCTCTTTTTTCTTAAAAAAAGCCATGTCCACATTCTTTTTTCTGATCGGGTTTAATGCACCAAACCCTCTCGTGATATAGAAATTGAGCACATTAGTCCCATGTGATTTAAAAACTTCATCAAACACTCTCATGTTATAATTATTCATGCCCATAATTCCTTTTGTGAATAAATTTATCAATTTTTTTTAATAAAAGGAAACTTAATTATTATTAATAAAGATCAGAAACGGATACACATTCATCATATCAAACTATCAAAGGCTACACTGGGATAAGACTCAAAGCTGGAGTCACGCTTAACAACGGTCCAACTCGCTAATCACGCAATATGGTAGACTTCATTAACAACAATGTTGCACCTGCTACTACAAAGGATAACATAAAAAATAAAGTAGTTATGAGAAGATAAAAAAACATAAAAAGGACAATATCCAGTTTTTTCAGCCACCCTCGCAACTCGCAAGGAGACAACGGTTTGACTCGTCTCTGCCAAAGGTTCCTCCTGTATGTCACAAAAATCTCCGATTATTGACGGTGCTTTCCCCTCCGGATCTGTTGCGAGTACTAGACCCCTATTCTCTTCCTCAGCAATGGATATCATGTTGTAATCTTGGTAATCATCTCCATAATGGCAAGATGCGCAAAACAACTCACAAACATAACACACAATCCTAACACGACGCACACATAAACTTCAATTGGAATCAACAACACTCAATGAAAAGGATGTCGTTCCAAAACCAAAACATCAACCAAATCTCGGTCATAGATGAGCCGGAACAAAACACTAGGGACAACAACTCGGAAAACGAAGCAAAAACAAATTAACACAACAACGGATTCTGATATCCTTGCCTTTAGAATCCGATCTTGGCCGCCACGCCACACAAGATCATTTTTGGTTCTTAGGGTTTTCCACGCGGCCTCTCTCACAAAATTATACTCCGTATAAAATTTATCAATTTTAAAATCTCTTTTATTAATATTATGATTGGATATATGCAAGTAAATTTGTCAAAATCTCTACATTATACAAAAATATTAACTATTTTGCTTTTATTTGACAATTAAATTTGTTCATAAAAAGGATTTTGTGCATGATTAATAATAACACATGGTAGTTTGATGCATTTTCTAAATTACTGAGGGCTAATGCGCCAAATTTCTATATCACATAATAATAGTGTTGTCTAAACTCAATCAGTC